>OZ024709.1:20867160-21145858 GCA_964016945.1 Microplitis deprimator | reverse complement strand
GGGGGGATAAAACGGGGTACTTAAAGAAATACCGTAATCGACTGAATATATCCCGGGGTCCCCGGGGCATAATGAGACAGAATCAAAAAAATTTTGTCACTGGTCAAATTTTTTTTTTTTTTTTTTTTTACTTCAATATTTATTGATTTTATTAAAAACTTTAACTGCGTAAATTTCAATATTTTTTTTTTGTTGCGGATAAAAGTATGAAGTATTTGTTCTTCATAAAATAAATAATTCTACACCCGGAAATTATCTAATTGTTTACTTGAATTGGTGGATAATATTTATTTTTCATTGGTATAAACTTTTTTTAATTAAATAGATTTTCACAAATAAAGAGTTGATGAATTCTTTATCGCGAGATTAAATTAAATCTACTTTAATAAAAGGGTTTTATGGAAGTATACCCTCGGACGCGTTTATGTAAAATTTAAAAATTTTTTAAATTATTCAATTTCATTAATTAGCTTAATAATTCATTTAATTGAATATTAAATGTACAATTTACCTCTTGTTTTTGAAAGGAAAACTTTATTTTAATTAAAAGCACCTGTAGTAGGGAACTGGCTGCAGCAAAATGGACATAGCAAAATTTCGCGCGAACTTTTTGTCCCACCGAAAATATTTTTTTCTAAAGCGTCTCATTTTATCCCAACTGTTGTACATTTGCAGTTATATTATAAAATGTTATCAAAATTTTCAATTAATGTTTATTTCCAGTTAATTAATGAAAAAATTATTTATCTCCAATATATTTTATGATTCAAAAATATACAGAATTTCATAACTGTGATATTAAACAAATATTTATATTCCTCTATATAATAAATATCTTTTATACGGATAATTTTCTCCAAATAAAATAATTTAATTTTTTATAATTCCCTATCGGAAAAACACAAAAAACATCAAAATATCAAAAACAGACACGATCCTGCAGTCAGTAATTATCCTGCTACTTAATGATCCAGAACTTGAGAGCTTTGTCTCAAGAAATCAAAGACCATCATAATGTTACACAAATTTCTAAAACTGTCTAAAGTATATCAGGAAATCCAGAAACTGTCTAAATTTCATAAAGTTTCAAACATTCCATGAAATCTTAAGATCTTATCAATCATCAAAAATTAATTGTCAAGTTATCAAAATTTTTTTCATTAAAAACAAAATGTAACTTTTTTACTGCCGACATTCCTCGCAGTAAATTAATTAATGGCTGGTAATTAAGCTATCGATAGTTGTATACAATATAATCCTCAATTGACTGCACAGTCGCCAGTAAAGCGAAGAATAATTTAAATTAGCAGGAATAATTATTGTTTTGTATAAAAAAATCCGAGCTCTGGAATAAAATAATAAGTTGAGTCAATGAAAGTTAAAAAAAAACTTTTTTAATTAGAGATAGTTTATTATTAAAAAAAAAAAAGTAAAACTGATTACAGCTGTTTTACTTTGAATTTAATTAAGCGATCCGTGCTTATAAATTTAAAAACTTCTCCATTTTCTCTAATCCGCTTGTTTATTTATTTCAGTTTCTGTCCGCACAAATAAAAATTTTTTTTTTTCATGTAATTTTTTGAATAAAATTAATTAATATTAATATATAGACAAAGTAATGTCGGAGAAACATGAAGTTTATTAATGTAAGCGAGTAAAACAGCTCGAGGCATCAGAAAGTATAAGTCGCAGCTGGATCAGTATTAAATTTTTAATAATGACTGGCCGATAAATAAAACAATAACTTTGTTCTGTGCAGTGCCCCGAGGCGTGTTGAGAGAGCAATTTGTTGGAGACATTCAGCCGGATGAAGTGGATCTTGTGCCGGAGTTTGACGAAGGCTTCGACCGAACGGACTTCAAAACGGAATTTAGTCCAAGTCCAAATTTGGAAAATCCTGAACCACCGCCTAGAACCAATGAAACTCTGGATGCGACAACTGTTGACTCAACTTTACCTCGGGCACGGACTAATAATGATCGTAAGTTTTATAATGTATGCATTTTATTAATTAATTAATTAATTGATTGATTGGTTAATTGATTGGCTTAGCTATTAGCGATGGAAATTTTAATTACTTGTAGTGCTTGATAATTAATGGCTCGTTTATTATTTACTGGTTTGATGATAATGCATGAATGGAAGTTATGGCAGTTTAGCGGAACCTGAAGCAAAATGAGAAACTTTTTTTTTTGTCAAAATTTTTATTTATGGTCTAGAGGAGGGTGGAAAAGTTGACGCCATATACTGGAGCTACTCAAAATTTTTTTGATGTTTGACAGTTGAGTTATTTTCCAAAATTAGGAAAATCAAAACAGATTCGAGTAGAATGCGACACTATCTATTGAAGCCTGTTTCGATAACAAAATCCAGGGAAACATAATTGAGATCTATATAGATCTCAAATTTGGAATAGATCTCACTGACCTGCGGAGGTCATCGGAGACCGATGATTTTTGTTAATTTTCCCAAATTTTCGACGATCTCTTGATAAAAAAAGCCCTGGCAACTATAAGATCTACCTTGATCTCCATAGATCTGCTAAAAGTAACGTAGATCTAATTTTTTGAAAAATCTTAATTATTTTTTCCCACGTAATGAATAAAAGAAGTTTTTTTATAGGAGTTTATTTTACCCAGATCTGATTTTGCTTTCGTTGCCGAAATTTCCGATGATTGTCAAAAAAAAACAATTAACGAACATTAAAATTTTTTTTTTACTGAAAATATCAAAGTGGCTCTACTAGGAATAGCCAACTTGCCCCGTTTCTCCATGAGCACTATAATTAAATAAATATATAAAAAAATATTCATTTGTCTTTAAAATTTTATTTTATTTCGCCTCGAAATTTATCCAGTAATAAATATATATATATATATATATATATATATATATATATATATATATATATTTAAATGGTTCAATATCCAATTTATAACATTGATTGGTACATCAATTAGTTTATTATTTAATTACGTGTATCTACAATTAATTAATGTCAATTTATTTCCTCAATGAATTTTTTTTTTCAATTTTTTTATTATAAAAAAATAAATGGGGAACTGTTAAAAGCTTCTCTCGTTCATTTTAGTATCTCATTTAATTGATAATATTATTAAATATTTTCAATTGAACGACTACAATTTTTTTTTTATTTTACTTTCGGAGTGCACTCATTAAATTTAAAAAATAATCATTTCCAACATTAACGACATTATTACGCGTGCGAATTGCCTTTTAAATTTATCAGTTCCAATAAAATTTTATGTAATTAGACCGAAGACGGAAATACTGAAAAATTCAAATTTATTATTCATTATCTTTATTTAACAATTAATTTAAAAGTAAATGAAAATAAAGGAATAAAATGGATTCAGTTAATAATTAGCAAATATTTTCGTAATTATATTTAATGAGTACTCAGGATAACAGCAATAATTCAAATTTATTTGGCTTTGCTTTAAATTACCAGGATTTCAAAAATATTAATAGCAAATATTGATACAATTCGATTATTATTTAAATAAAAAAAAACATTTAATTCCACAATGGAAAATTTTCAAGTTAATTATTAAAATTACTTTTCTTTTTTTAATTTAATATAAAATATTTCAAAATAATTATTATAATAAATTAATTAGATCAATTAAATAATAAATTACTAGTAAAATTCAACAACTAGAGCGAAATTATTAAACTCTAATCCAAGTATTAAATTTTTTTTAATTATCAAAATTATTTACTTGCATACAAAACTTAGTTTTAATTAATAATTACCTTAATTAAATTTATCCGATAATTAAACTATCAATTAATTTATATGTATATATAATATATGTTTATTATATGTATATAAAAGAGCAGCTATTAATTTTTTCAAATCTCCATGTCCGGGAGTTCTAACAAGGGAATAAAAAAAAATATTTTCCTTCAATTCCTTAGAGAATGGAAATTAAATGAAATAAAAAAAAAATATTAAGTCATACTCTGGCATTTACGTGACCTAAATTTTTTAGTGCTTGCTAATTCTGTCCCTTATAATCACTCGCATTAATTACATATATGCATCTCTATCTTGGTAGAGTAGTCTCTAGATAAGAGGAATGAGAAAGGAGGAATGAGGAATGAGGAATTATTGGTAATGATAATGCATGCATGCGTTATATTTTAGCTCCGTCGGTAGGTATGACGAACTAAGCAGCGTTTCTTCTTGTCAACGGACGTTAATAAATATTTTTATTGAAATAACTATTACTGATAAATGATAAATTGCAATGAGATAGCGGGAATAAGTTTATTTTAAATTTACATAAATTATTTTATTTATTGAGAAATTATTTAAAAATTAATTAATAAAAGTATCAATGATGATAAAAAAAATATATAAATATATATTACAAGAAGATGATCTTGGCAGTTGCAGAAGAGGATCTTGTGATGGTCGGCTATCTCAATGAATGGATTAATGCATACTCATTTATCACAAGTAAGTTTATTTTCGTTACAGATAACTAAGTTGTCAGATATATGTATATATATAAATATATGCATGTACGTAAGGGTGAGCCTAAAAATATTATTTCATTTTTTCTTGTTATCCTTCAGAAAATTAGTAAATGGAAAAAAAATCTGAGCTTAAAAATCCAAATTTTGACTTCGCCAAAATTTAGAACAATTTTAAAATTTTGTGCAAAAATTTTAAATTTATTTCATGGTGAAATTTTCAGATTTATTTTTTTTTGCTGTATCGAGAAAAAGAAATTTTGAGAAACAAAAAATTAAATTTAATATTTTATATATTTTCAAAATTACGAGCGAGTTCTCAAATTTTGTGTTTTTTTTTTTTACGGTATAGTAAATTCTGAAGGGCTGTAACGAAAAAAAATCAAATTTTATTTTTGAGCAACCCAACATAAAAATATATGTATAAATGTATGAGTATTTATATATATATATATCTATTATTGATCGGTGGGTATTTTCGTATTTAAAACGTTATCGTATCGACACATTTTAGTTATCTACAAAATAGTTATCGACAGTATTTGGATGATTTATATTCAAAAAGTAGTATATCGTAATTTATATACTAAAAAATATGTAAAATGATATATTGATTAATGAATATGATGTTTATTGCTTGTGATTGCATGCATGTTGTTTGTAAACAGTTATTTGCCGATAAATTTATTTATATATACCTCTCATATTTTTGAATGCTCTGTCTATTAAAATTTACTCTCTCTAAAAACAAACCTGCGTATTAATAATTGGCATCAATTTTTTTTTAATGACTACCAAATTTCAAAAGGCTCTGACCCTCCCCCCCCCCCCCTCCCCCTACCCTACAAATAAATTATATTGAGTACATTAAAAAAAATTTTTTTGCCCGTTACAAATTTTTGATTCAATAATTTTTTTGATTGAAAAAATTGTAAATTATTTTTATTAATAATAATAATAATAATGAGTAAAAGTATAAAAGTTGAATTGAATAATTCAAAGAGCAAAGCGAAATAAAGTAAAAAAAAAAAAAAAAAAATTGGGCAAGTGGCCTTGCCTTAAATGTAAAAGTTTTTGTATTTTTCGACAGGAAATCAAGAAAAGTTCTACCTCTACATAACAGTTTCGGTAGCGGGCGGGGTGATGCTTTTCCTAGGCCTTGTTATCGGGCGACTACTAATTAGCCGGCATCGAGCTAAACGGGAGACTAAATTCCAGGAGAATAACGAAACTTTGCCGAATGGATTTACTGATGAAATTTCCGAGATTGATGCGGATATCGATCTGTCAACCCCCGTTCCAGTTCCGATGCCCGAGACTAGGTAAATATCTATTATTCAGCTAAATATTATCTCGGATCTTAAACGAGACAACACAATCATCTCAGCCCTCACTTTACTCGATAATTAATTTTATTGGAAATGCAAATTTTGATCTGGAAAATTTTTTAATTATAAATTGTACAGCTGGAGAACAATCGGAAAGTAAGATTGGGAATTTTCAGTCAGAAAAAAAATTATTCGAGAATTCAAATTTTAAATTATAATTTTGATCGGGAGTTTAATCACTAGACGGAATGAACTGAAGATTTTTAATGGAAAATTTAAATTTTTAATGAAATTTCAAATTTTCTAAAAATTTAAATGAATAATTTTTAATTAAAAATTCAAGTCTTAATTAATAATTAAAATTTTCCAGTAAATAAATAAAAAAAAAAAAATAATTATCAAAAATAAATTACAAAATTTTTAATCCCATTCGTTACAAAAATCAAAGTATCAATAATTTATTTCCAAAATCAAAATTTCTCATTTTCTGATTATTTTTCTTGAGTAACAAAAAAAAAATTTTTTTTTCAGAATACCAGAAACGCAACTTTCAGAACGACTACACGTTACAGATCGTTATTATACCGACCCGCGAATGCCGATGCCTTCGATGATAGTAAGCGGGGGATTGGGTGGGGGTGGTGGTGGCGTAGGTCTAGGGGGAGTTTCTGGTGTTGCCGGAATGGGTGGCGGTGTCGGAGTACCAATGCATCACCAAATGTCAATCCATCATCCTGGCGTTCGTGTCGATCTCGGTAATCACATGATCGGCGCTGACAGCCTCCACACAATTTTATCAACCGAAAACTTGCGAAATATACCGACGAACAAGAGCTACTATTACGGCTGACAAGAAGACGGGGATGTTCCTCTCCAGCATCAGGGACGTCCCCTCTCTCTTAGCCACGTCCACCAAGTCAGCACCCGAAAGTATTGTTTTTAAATAGTAAATAATTTATCAATTCATTAAGTAACTAAAATTAATACATACACTGTAAAAAATTCCGGAGTGGACGACTTTTTATTTATTTCATTCCCTCGGAGTTAATTTTACTCCGAAGGGGAGTTTTGGAAAATATTAATTATAAAAAAAATTACTGATACATAGTGAGCTTAGGTCTTTGATTTTTTGACATTTATATCGAGTACGGAAATAATTACAAGCTTCCTTTCCATACATTCACGCGAAATAATTTTTAAAAATTATAAGCAGCTGATAATAAAACTGTAACAAATATAATTCCACTGAGTCACAAACTGTCGTATGACTTACAGCAACCATACCACGAGATAACACTTCATATTGTACCGAAATGTCAAATATTTTCATAAAAACTATGACACTATAGCTATTCAATAATTTAATATTTTCACTATGTATTATATATATGAAATTATAATTTAGTGAGTTACTAAAACATTTTATAAATTAAAAACATAATATTTTATGTTTAATTATTAATATCTGAATGAATTATTTATTGAAATAATTATGTTTCTAATTAACAGCTATTTCTATTAAATATAAATTTATTTAAGTATTAAAACTCCAGATCGGAGTGAATGCGGATTGAAATAAAATCTGCGTCACTCCGAAATCACTCCTTCCATAGAAAAATCCCTATTCACTCACATGCTGATTTTTTTTTAAAACTCCGGAACTCCGTGACGGAGTTAATTCGAATTGAAGTAAAATCCAGATCACCCGCAATTTTTTACAGTGTAATAGTACATAATTAACTCATCTAATAAAGTAAAAAAAAAAAAATACTTTTATTTTTATCTCAAAAGCCACAAGAGCACCTGGTTATGCGACAGTGTAAATATATGCAAGTATGCGTGCCTGATTTACGTGAGATTTAAAGAAAAAAAAATATAATTATAATAATAATAATAATAATGTGTATAGAAATATTGTAATTTGCATTGTTATGTATATCAATGTGTTGTCTATTGCTACTTGAAGTTAATTTTATTGTAACATGACCGGCAATATTTATAAGTTATAAATATATGTAAATATTGTCACTCATAACACACACAGACACATCTATCACACAATCATGTTATGTATGTTATCGAGATACGATGGATTAATCAGGGTAGTTGCTATAAAAAAAAAAATAATAAAAAAAAAATCGTATCGATCTATACGACTGTACATTTACTGCCAGAAGTAATTTTTTTTTTCAACACTAAAAAAAAACGTTTGTACATAAAGGGCTACTTAAATTGTAAATGTGAGATTGTAAATAATAATTATAATTATCAAATGAAAATTATAATGCTAATTGTATAACGGAGTAGTATGGGAAGAAAAAATACTGGGTATAAATTGATGACTATATTTATGGATTTTATTAGTTTATATTTGTTGTGATGTACGATCTGAGCTTTCTTATATTTATGATTGAGAAAAAATAAATTTTTAATTTTAATATTAAAGTATGATGGGAATTTGTAGTCGATAGGTCTTTGGCCTGTCGGGTGTGTCCGGAAAATAATATTTTTTGGCACCTGCGCAGAACTAAATTCCTGACCTGTTTGGTCGGTCGAGGTTAAATTTTTTTTGCCAATGAGGGAAAGTATGCAAAATAATTTTATGTATGCGTTGAAAATTCTTTGAACGATAGTCAAATTTTTAATTTTCGGATCCGCGTGTTCCGACCCTGCCTTCGGCTCGGAAAATTTTACACGCGGGTCGGAAGGTTATAATTTTTTCCGTTGGTGTACAATGGCTCTGGTAGCAATTTTGAAAAAGTCTTCTGTATAAATGAAGTTTTTGGAACTATTTGCTCCAGATTTGATCAAAATTAATTTCACGGGCCCAAAGTTGCGGCTTGGCTTCAGTTTCATGATAAAAAAACAGAGGAAAAATTATAATCTTTAATGCGAAAATAGAACCCTTGTATAAAAAACTTCAAGTATTTCATAGTTTTCGCTGCCATTCACGGAAAAAAATAATCAGTACCAGCGACCGATTGGCAATCGGTAGCAGCTACCGACTATTTTTCCGTAGCCGCTACCGATTATTTCGATCACAGCTACCGAAAATTAATCAGCAGCTGCAACCAATTAACTTTTGGTAGCAGCTATCAACTATTTTTCCGTAGCCGCTACCGACTATTTTTTCCTAGCTGCTACCAAAATAATCGGTAACAGCTACCGAAAGGTAATTGGTTACAGCTACCGATTACTTCAATACCCGATATCGGTAATTACAATTATAGATACCAAATGTTAGAGTTTCTAATATATAAGAAAACTTGTTTGCTATCAAGGACTAAAACTAGTCTTACATGAAACTGTAATGTCTCAAAAATAATGTAATTTATACAATTTTCAAGTAGAGGGACTTAGTTGAGATTTGAAACTGTAATTTTTCCACTATATTTTTTCCGTCTTTTTAAAAAACTTGTACTTGCAAATATTTTTTCATAATTATTTTAAATGATATATTATTTGTACAATTAAAGTAGTGATTAATTGATTTTGCCGTTAAGTTACAAATCTGTCTGCTTCAAACTTCAGCGAATTTATAACTTATTATACTTTTTTAATCTTCACTCATATATTTTTTATTTAATTAGTTGCTTTTATATTTTTAAAAAATAAAATAAGGATTAAGAATATTATTAAATTGTGTTTTAAACAACTTGAGTAAAAGTTTAATATGGAAAGTTAAAATTTGTTTGAGTAAAATTAGGTGCAATGTGATGTAATATTATTTTTAAAGGAATAAGCAGCTTTCCGATATCGGCGTACGAATAAATTATCGAAAGTTTTATGTTTTATGATATTTAATGGACCTGTAAAAGTTTATCGTTTTAGGAAGGGCTTATTGAAGAATTAAAAGTTAAATAGCTTGGATTGTACATCTCAATTATGTATATTTAATAAGTACACTTCCATACTACTGTATTAAAACAAGTATTATCTGCGGAGTGCCTGATATTTTGACGGTGTGACGAAAGTTTTAACGATTTATTTTTTTTTCTTGTATGGAGAAGAAGATTTGAGGTTATTTTTTTTTATAGTTGGATTAGCGAGACTGAGTTTCGGATATACTCGGTTTTTTTACCCCCACCATCAAGACGCATGTCTTGGCTATGAAATTTGAATAGTGGGGGTAGAAAACGAAAAATATCCGAAACGCAGTTTCGTTAATCCAACTATAGAGTCATTTGGGGCAAGTGGGCGCACGATTACCTACAGCGCACACTTGCCCCACATGACTACTGCAATTTGAATGTGTACTTTACTAATATTTAAAGGTTATGTGCACATGGGTATATTTTGTATTTTAATTATTTGTTTGTTATAAGAAAATGTGTGGTCGTAACAAAATTTTAAAGTAAAGCAAAGCAAATTCAAGTAAAATGGAGGCATCAGAAAAAATAATAATTTACTTGAGTTGTCACACAGTTAATCTGGGTAATTTTTAATTGGACTAATATTGTCAGCACAAAAAAAAAAATAGAAATGACATGATTTGAATAATTTTTTTTACATTCATGTAATCAACAGGTGGCTTGAAATTTTTGGCGCCTTCGAATGTAAGAAAAAGTTTGTTTGTTAAAAGAGCGGAGAGGGGGTAAATTTCGCCAAAGATACTCAGGTTGACTGTACATGTATATAAATTTATATTAGTAAAAATAATGATTTTTTTATATTGGTTCAAATTGCCATGATAAAATTTTTTCTTACCACAGTAATTTTTTTTAAATTTTGACTGAGAATTATTTTTTTTATTGAGTTTTAAAAGATTCTATGCTCGAGTTAATTTAAATTATAGAAAATAATTTATTTTATTTGTACAGAGCCAGAAAAATGGCAGGGGCCATTTTTACGGTCATCTAGATTTCGGTTAATAAAAAATTGAAATTGTGGTTGTAAATTACAAATAAACACAAGTAATTTTTTATATTTTATTAAGATTTAAAAGCCAAAAAATGTAGTAAAGTTTAAAAAATTTATTTTTAAGTTTTCCAAAAAAAAACAAAATGATTATTTTTGAATTTTCTACAACCAAAAAATCAGATGACCATAAAAATTTAAACTACTAATGTAAAATTAACACAGACTTCTATACTGCATTTGAATTAAAATTTTTTACCAAAAAAAAGTAACCAACATAGACTTTAATTAATAAAATAATTTTTTTTATTAATTAAAAAAAAAATGACCCAATTTAAATTGTAAATGTAATTTAAAATATTAAATTATCAATTACTTAAGAAAATATTTAGTTACATAATCAACTAAATCACTAATTTAAGTATTCGCATAATTTTATTTTTATAACTAATTAATGAAGTTAATTAATTACTTTTAACGGATAATTTATATAAATTGTCACACTGTCATACTTATAAGTATAATGATAAATAAAATTAATAAGTGATCTTTTTTATGATTATAATTTTAAAATAAAAATTACAATCGAAATTAGTAACAAAAAAAAAATTTTATTTTACTCATTTTTTATAATAAAGCGACAAAAAATATTTATGTCTACTTTACAATATATGAATGAAAGGATAGTAAATAAAGTAACTAAGTGATCTCAAAGTAAAGTTAAAATAAATATATAAATAAATAAATATATATATATATATATTAAAATGTAATATGTAATAAAATTTAAGCTGGTGCTCAATCACAATTATGTCGATGACGTGAAGCAATACTATATAAACAGTTAATTCATCCTCATTCTATCATAATTATATCACTGGATCATCACTCATCAATAACACTATTGTCATATTACACACGATGATTGATTGATCAGCTGTTATATTTAAAAACAAAATTATAATAAAAAAAAATGAAACTATTGATATATAACACGGTTAATTTTTTTACTTCAAAACTTTTTTATTGCAGTTTTTTTTAAATTTAATTTTTCCAGTTGCTGTAAGATGGATGGCGATTGATAGCACAGTGCCGTAAGATGGATGATAATTGAGGTTAGCAGCTGGCGGAATCGAATTTGAGAGCAGAGTGAGCTAAAAGTCAATTTAAATAATTATCTTTTAGTTTTGATTGCTACTAATTGATATTTATTAATTGTTGGACAGTTGAATACTCATGTAATTGAACTACTTGGGTATGAAATTTATTTTCGCTATCAAAAATGGGATGATTAATTTTTTGAGAGAAAAAAAGAGAATTTTAGCTGTGATGTGAATTTTTTGTAGTATTTTTTGTATTGGAAAAAAAAATTACCGATGGAACTAATTTCGCTTTAGGGGAAACTGGTAACTGACTTGTGCAGTAGGAATCATTGAGTCTATTACAGCTTTCATACATCGACACAATCTAGTAGCAATCAATTACCGACAGACTAGCCAACGGTTTGCGCTCGCCCTTTTTTCAAAAAATTATTTTTTTACGATTGAACTGATTTCGCCGTAGGGGACACTTTGATAGCTCGATTTTGCAGCAGGAACAAAAAGAGGCAGAAAAAATTCTCTATTCATCTTGAACACAGTATCGACATTTTGGTCTCGCGATTTTTCCCCAACAGTAAGCGAGGATAGATTTACCGCTTTTGTACTTTTCAATACCCTGTTTTGAACATTTTGATAATTTTCGTATGATTTGTACAATATAAAAAAATATTACAGATGCCTCCATTGTATTCAAAGGCACTTTAAATTAAATTTCTGGAAAGTGTCCAAAATCGGTACTTCTGCTCAATATTTTTTGGGTAGATTGACTTTGATAGATCTTCAAAAAGTCATTACTTGAACCAATGACAAGTGACATTGCGGTAAAATTTAATTTTATTGTTCAAAATTTTAGTTGCCGTAAGATGGATTCAAAAATTTATAACGACGTTAAATATTATCGGTTCATATATTTTTGGAATAAATATTTAGATCTAAAGTAGTCTAATTACTGCACAACATTTGGGTAAAAATCCTTTAACTAATTTTTTTTCGCCGTAAGATGGATTGTAAATTTAAATTTGCGTGCCAGTAGAATTAGCGCACGCGCTTTGATTCTGATCGAAAAACTTCAGTCTGCTTTATCCCTCTATGAGTTTACTAATTTACTATATTTTGAAATATATTTTGCCGTAAGATGGATTATAATAATATATTTAAATTTACCCATCAATAGACTAACGCATGCGCTTGGAGCCTGATCGACAAACGTCAGCTCTGTTTTACCCAACTAAAAAAATGATCTACTTACCATGCTTCAAAATACCTATTTTGCCGTAAGATGGATAGTAAATTCAAATTTACACCTCTACAGAACTGGTACTCAAATTAAATAACTTAAAAATTGTTGAATGTTTTACTCTACTGAAAATTTATGAATTCCACAGGTTTCACAATAATTTTTTTGCCGTAAGATGGAAGTTGGGTCACGTCGTCCAATTCATTATAAATATAATTGTCTGTAATTAACTTCCGAGTATTTGGGATTTGCTGAGCAGAGGAAAAATGTAATACAACCTCTTACTACAATATCTTTTTCTTCTTTTATGAAACCTACAATTTAATAATTCAACAATCGGTGAACTAAATTTTTTCAAAGATTCGATAAACTGTTATCTGTTCTATTGTTTTCGTTGCTAAACTCAGCAGTGGAGTAATCAGGTCACAACCTATATTTCATAAGCCCAAGATACGATCTTGATAAAAATGATAATAATAAAAAAAAAAAAAAAAAAAAAAAAAATAGCCTCAATTGGGAAAAATAAAGAAAATAAAGAAAAACGATAACAATGAAAATTTTAAGTACGGTCAGAAAAATAAAACAAAGGGATAAAGATAAATATATATATGTGGAATAGAAACAATAATAATTTGTATAACAATAGGAAATCCAAGAAATATTTATATATGTAAATATGTCACAATATGATCAATAATTAGCCTGATTCTCACTGAAATTTGCATGAAAGAAAATTATCCTCATAAAAGCTCGAGTTTCTTCTTTTATATTTTTTTTGTTTTTTTTTTTTTTATTGTTATTTTTATTTTTTTCCATTCGCGTCACGACACCTCGGGTAATGAGCGATGCAATTAGACAGAAGATACATCGCTGTTGTGTTTGTACCTGCACGTACTCTTCGCGTGTAACATTTCTATTGTCTGTCTGTTTTTTTTTTTTTTTTTCATCATACGAAAAAATATGTGGAAGTAAATTAAATAAATGCTTGATACATAAGCAGAGTTTTATTAATAATTAAATCAGTTGTTTTGACGTTTCAATTACATTTTTTTTATCGTTCATTTATGAGTTAATTTTACAATATTCACATTTTTTTTTTTTTAGATGAAATTATTTTTAAAAATATTTAAATAAATTCCCATAAAAAAAAAGACCTGGGCGTAATTAATTTTTATAATTTTAATGAGGAAATTAAATTTTTTTAGAGGTGGAAAAATTTAATTCAAAGGGATGCAAAAGTTAAAATTTTTATTTAAACGAAAATCACAAATGAATTTTTTTTTAATTAAAAAAAAAATTGAATGAAATTAAAATTAATAAGTAATTTATTTAAATTAATTAAATAAAAATGTGTACTGGGGTTTTATTAATTTTATGACCGCGGAAAAAATTTTAATGAGCTTAAAAAAGCTGCAAATTATAATTAATATTTAAAAATATATTTCGACAAACAATTTTCATAAAATACAAAAATAAATAAAATTAAAAAAAATTACATTGCAATTAACTTGACCAAGTGGTAGCTATAAAATTAATGTCAAAATTACCATGAGTAAAATAAATTTATCAGAAGTCGGTCTGAACTGAAATATTAAATCGCCTGCAGGAAAATTAATTAAAACAAGGCCTAGAGTGGAATAAATATTTAAAAAGTACTCGGGGATAATTAATATTTAAAATACCGAATGTATTAAATTACAAGTTAAAATTCCAGTCGAACATTAATCTGAAAAGGGTGAGATTGAAACGGAGACCGCTGCAATGCAACCACCTAATTTTTTTAGCTCACCCAAGTGCAGCAAAAAAAAAGAGCAATCTGTTAAAATCCATATTAACATAATTGAGCTGAGCTTAACACTTGGGGAACTTAACATCAGCGATAATACCAACAAACATCTATAAACCCTGGAATGAAATAGTTGCCAGCTGGGCCGCGACATACCACCCGCGGATCGATACCTTCACCGATCTAACCGGCAAATGTGTGCGTGATACAACGGTTTTATGTGTACTTGAAAAACTAGAGCATCGAACTGACGATAATATATTTGAAAACTAAAAAACATATATCTTTAAATCGATATTCAGATTCCGCGGATCAGTCCGCAGATTCTATTCATTCCGCGGGCTCGGGCATCCTGCAAAGTATCGAATTATTTTTTTTTTTCTTACGTCAGCTTATTATTTTTTTCTGGGAGTGGAAAATTTCAATGGACGGAGAGGAAAAAAAAATGAAAGGTAAATTAGCATAAACAATAACTGGGATCACATTATTCCCAATGTGGGGTAGCATGGCTTGATGAGCGTGACAACTATCCGAATTCAAAGTAGTCCGCTGACGTGATATCTTCTCATTCTCCATAATGTGTTGTAACTCGCCCTTTACTTCTCCAGCCCCTTTATACTTGTATATATATATATATAGGTATGTTGGTATAAATGTATGTATGTAGGTAGAGACGGATGCATGTATATGACAAGTAAATATTCAACGCATACATACGAAATAACCACACAACACTGATAACGGTCGATTTTACAAGCTTTAATACTAATGCTGAATAATCGAGGTCAAAGTTGATGGTAACAGTGACAATAGAGTTTCTCGGTCATTTTGACGCGCCCTGTAAAAAAAAAAAAATAATAAAAAGTACTTATTTTTTTTATCGTTTTTTCATAATTAATGATGGTGGAGAAATGGTAAAATCTGATATGAGGATTTATTAAATTTCAATCGAAGCCATTGTAGTTTTAAATCCTATTTAATGAATTAAAATTTTTTTTGAAATGTATATATGATTATTTTTAGAAGAAGACTTAAAATGGGTGTATCTGTTAAACTATTGATTTTAGGGTCTTTTTTAAAGATACCAAAGTTGTAGGAAATTTAATTTCCTATAATTTTTGTTGAGATAAAAAATAGTGTGAGATGGGCCGTTCAAAAGTTACAGCCGTTTTAAAAATTTTGAATTTCAAAATTGCGTGATTATTTCCAAAAAATTTAAACTGCTATATCTTGTAAAGTATTGATCCTAGAATATTTTTTACAAGAACAAAAATTGTTGTAAATTTAATTTCCTACATTTTTTGTTTCTATAAAAAAAAACGTAGACCCAGTAGTTTAAAAGTTATAGCCGTTTGAAGTATGTAAAAATTTTGATGTATACAATTATGCTGAGACTTAAATTCGATATGTATATATATTCTAATCTATCAGTCCAGGAGAATTTTTTAATCTATACTCAAATCATATAAAATAAAATTTCCTTTCCGCTGTCCATCCCCAGCGTAAAATTATTTTAAATGGACTCAAGGGAGCTATCAATCAAAACTTACCTTTCTAGTAGAAAATTTTTCATCATAAATCATCAGAAAAAAAGTTAATAAAAATAATTTGGGTCATAAAATAAATAAAAATATTTCACTTCCATCCATAAAACAAAATTTAAATCGAAATAAAAATAATAAGCCAGTGGGTTAAATAAATTAATTATACATTCCTGTGATATAAATATGCAAATTGACATTAAATTATTTTAATATAAATTAATAAGCTTTGGTAATTAAATGTTATAAAAATAATATTTGTAAGACTGTGGGTACAAAGCTTGAGAAGGATGAGTAGGAGGAAAAGAAAAGGTGGAATGGCATTAAATATTACCGAGTCAGTGTCACATATTTCCTGCAGTACTTCACTCAGCTTGCAGTACTCTAATAAATTACTGTAAAGCGACGTGTTACCCTTAATTCATTTCTATTCACTGAATGCTCAATGTCATCTCTTTGAGCATTGTTCTTATATGACAAATTCTTCTTCCGTCAACTTCTTAATAAAGAAAGAAAAAAAAATGATAAGAGCTTTGCATTTTTTTTTATTATTAAATAATTTAGTTTCAAGGGCTTCTATAAATAATCGATTCAAATTATTAATAATCATCATTGTGATATTGAAAAAATACTGATTTAATAATCGAGGTAAAATGGGACAGCTGATTTTTTACAAAATTTTTTTTGCCAAATTTTATTATAAAAAATCGGGAGGGGATTAGAATTTTATTTAAATCCAAATTTACTACGTTACAAAGTTACGGAGTTTAAAATAAATAACTCAGCATAGGGATTAAATAGGGATTTTTTTTTTTAGCAGAATGATCTGGATTTTAAATAAATTCGCATTCAATCCGATCCAAAATTTTAATGTTCAAATTAATTTCCCTTTTATACTAAATTTTATTACGAGTGTGAATGTAGCAGACATCCGGCAAATTTAAAATTATAGATAAATAGAGAAAATGATAAAAAAAATAATATTTATAAAAAATGCACTTATTAATTTCAAAATTTTTTAAAAGCCCATTTTTTTTTATTTTATGTTATTAATTATTTACTTTATTTATTAATGATTTTAAATTTGTCTGATGTCTGCTATGTTGACACTTATAATTTCATTTGCTCCGAATTTACTCCGCGTAGACTCCGATAATTTTTTACAGAGTAAATATATATAAAAAAAATTTATTTAAATATCAAAAAAAAGATAAAAATTTTTCGAGAATTCAAATTGGGTAAAAAAAATTTTTAGTCAAATAATTAACATGCCTTAATTTAGTGAGTGAATAAATAAATAAATAACGAGATTGATTAATTAAAAAAATTAAATTTTTTATTCTACTTTTGTTAGATGTTACCAACTCGTTGTTAACTATACAAACAATATTTATATATAAATATACAAGTACGAGAAGTCTATATTTAATATTTAATATTTTTATTAACAAATTATAATAATTTATTTTTTAGTCCTTAATAATTTTAAATAAATATTATAAAACTGATAACGAGTTTTGATTATACAAGATCAATTGTCTGTCAACAAGTTTCATTTATTTTTGATTCGGCAATATATATGTATTATACATAGATATAAATACATATATCTAATGTTATGTAAATTCTTAAGTTTAAACAGTTGAGGAAGCGCATTATCCTATTTTTGTGTTTTAAATCTACGAGACCCTGTCAGTAATAAATTCCGTAAATTCGTCTTTAAAAAAAAAAAAAAAAAAAAAAAATTTCACAGAAAAAAAAAATTTTTTTGGCGCAAAAAAATTTCATTCGCCCCAAGAAATTTTTTTTTTGTGTAGGTCATGATGATGGATATTGAGGTTAAAAAAACCGTAAGTCGGGAGTCAAAATTTTTATTTTAAAAATTTGAAAATAAAAAAAATGGAAATTTAAAAATTTTTTCCCCGACTTATAATTTTTGAAACTCATGTATATCTGATGACGCTTTAATTAATGTACTAGTGTATATAAATAAAAAATAATTTTTTAACAACTTTGAATATGACTAAAAGTAAATAAAAAGCTCCCTTATTGCACAGTAATATTATTTATGTTTTTAGTACTTATACAATCACAATGAACACCACTGGCTCTATATTTCAAAATAGTTTTGTAAGCCGAGTTTAAATCCACAAACGGTGATTTTATTTATCATTTTTAGTATTTTTTTTTTCAATATATTGTATACACATATTTCTAAAGACTATTTTTTTTTTATTTTTTCATTTTTCGTATACAAGGATATGAAGAACAAACTACTTTATTTAACAGTATCCTCCTTTTTCGAGACTCCAAAAGTATCATTTGATTTTTATTATCTTATTATTATTTTTAATAGTCATATTATTGGTATATATTTTTTTTTGTCGTTAATTGAATAGTCGAAATTAGAGAATTTTTTTAAATTCATATATTTAGTCCTTCGAATTAAAATTACGGTTAAATTATAAAAAATACGGTAAAAATGTATGAGTACAAATTTATATAAAATTAAATTTCCTACAAAATTGATCTCATATATTTTTATCGTATCTTCAATAGTTTGCTCAGAATTCAAATTTAAAAATAAAAAGTTCCGTTAAAAAAATTAATTTAGCTTTTTATAAATTTATTTATTAAATTTAAAATTCTAGCTAAACTATCAAAGATATCGAAAAATTATTTATGAACAAATTTATTACAAATTAAATTTCCTAAAAAATTGGTCTCTTGCATTTTAGTCATATTTTTCATAGTTTAGTCATAATTGCCAAAACAATGAGAAAAACTGGACTATAAAAAGAGCGGTGTTAAAAATGGACTCAATTTAACACCACGCGGTGTTAAAATTAAATAACACCGTTTTCGGTGTTGAAATTTAATACCAAAAATTTTAACACCTACACCGCCTGGACTTACCCCGGTATTTTTTTACAGTGTGAAATATTAGACAATAAAAACAAAAAATGACTTTCATTATAAATTATTATAAATAAAATTTTTCAAAAAAAATAATAATTATCATAGAATCTATCTATTATCTATTATGATTATTACATAACGACAGCGCTGACATATATCGTAATTCACGGCATCCCTCACCATCATTATTATTGCATCAATCAATACCGGTGCAGCACACTCTCAAGCTCAAGTGCGATTTCATACATATATATACTCATACATATATATATATACCCTCATATCAAGTATATTTTATATTGTAAGCACATTAGCTTAGCAGTCACCTGCTTTTTGATTCCTATATATTATTATTTTTCATAGGTCCTAATTTCGAAATTAGTCACAAACTAAATAAATAGACAAGTAAATAAATTTATGAGCTAACTTACAAACTATTCACTCCAGTTTTAATTTAATAATGTTTATATATATATGTCACTTTTAATAAATTAATTAATAGTCAATAGTAAATTGTCAATTACTGGCTAGCCGTAACAATTTTTCTTAATCCAAGTGGAAGATCCAAGTAGACATTTCATATTTTTAAGTTTCCAGTACTCAGTGTCCAGTATTTAGTATCTAATAATCAGTATTTAGTATCTAGTATCTAGTGTCTAGTATTTAATGTTAGAGGTCCGACTGAGATGTTGCTATGACACTTTCAGTCGTTTCCTCCCTTCGTCATAACGGCCGTGTAACTTCTCCGCAGTCGCAGTGGGCATGATGTCCTCTTCGGTCCACTCTATTGCTTATCGATTGATCGCTATAATCAAAATAATATATGTCACTTGGTTTTTACAATTGATAAATCCTTGGGGCCATTTTTTACAGCCCGCTCTGGGAAATTTATTGGGAGAAGGCTTGGAATTATTTGGTAGTGAAAAGAATTAAGTTTAAAGATTAAAACACTTCCCGAGGGAAATTAAATTTTTTTTTATTCCGTCACATTGGATATGGAGCATCGATCTGATCTAACTTGCTAAAAAATTTCACTGCAGGGTATTTTTAGAGCGAGGAAAAATTATTATCATTTATTGTAATATTTCTGTGGAGAAGGGGTAAAATGGGACAACTGTTTTTTTTTTAGTTTAAAATTCCTGGGGTTTATGTTTAAGTTTTATTGGAAATTTTTTTTTCCTCAAATTTATAAAAAAAAATTTACTTATTCAAAATCAAAATTAAAAATTTTTTTTAATTTTGAAGTGACCATCTTACCTAGAAATGAAAAAATATTTTTTGAAGGCGATTTAAAATTTTTCCAATACCGTCATTATAAAAGTACAGAACAGAGGAAATTTCCACAATTTTATTGCAGTCTACTAAAAAAAATTATTTTCTTTTTTTTGAAGCTACTCAATTTTGCCAAAATTTATCCGTCAATTTCTAAGCCGTCTAATATTCAGCTACTAAATTTAATGAAGTTATGATATTCATTAAATATCAAATAACAACATTAATTAATAATTGCTAATTACTCAAACGGCTCTGATGCCTAATGTCTGATTGAATTCAAATATAATAAAAGTAAAACTAAATGTGCAGGTGAAAACAAATGGAAATAAATGTGTTCTCAGTATGAGAAGTGGAAATAAAATAAAATAGGTCATGAATTAATTAAATTGGCTGTCACAAACAGTCGGTGTATTGATATTGATATAGATATACATATTCATATACATATATATGTATAAGAGGCGTTGCACCTTGTATTGACCGTAAATAAACTAAAGTACGTATGCACAAATATGTAAAGCCAGTTTATTACATTAGGTGCGTAAATATATATATATATATACAAAAAAAATTTTCTTGGCGTAAAATAAATTTTTGTCGTCACTCGATAGTGAAAAAAAATTCTTGGGTCAAATAAAAATTTTCTTGAGGCGAAAAAAAATTTTTCCCCGCAAGAAATATTTTTTTTATGTGTATATATACAAGGTATAGTTGCCCCAGAGTGGATGGCTCCAGTTATTGGTTATTAGTTTATTACAAGTTCAGGGTACTTTTGATATAATATGCAAATATGCGTCATGTAACTCGACCTCGGAAACTAAACAATAAGTACAAGTCTGTTAATATTTAGTTTTATTTTTAACCTTAGTTAATTATTGTTTGTAGCTAGTTTTTAAATATTTACTGCATTATAATAGAGGGTAAATGTCCTAATTATCGACACTATTATAATTATTAATATTTATTACTTGGATTTCTTGATTATTTTTACAGACATAGACGAAGGACTCGGATGGTATTTTCATTATTAATAACGTCCCAAGTATTCATGAGGAAATAACTGATCGTGTCCTTATTATCCGCGTGACCTTATCACTGACATTGCCCTAGATTTTTTATTTTCTCATAAGAGCATTGATAGTAAATAGTTATCAGTAAAAACATGTCGGTTGCTACGTGATTGCATTCAATTCAATAATTATAAATAGTGCCTAAATTATCTGCACCCGGTCATTGCGCTCCCGATGACCTAATTACTGACCGACCCAATTATTCATCACTCCCTTATGATTTATGACCCTATTTATCAACACCGTCCGAATTGTAGACCGTTACCTTAATACTGATAGCCTCATGACTGATGAGAAGCTCAAAATTTCTAGTCTGTTTCAGACTGACCCAATTGTTGACCGTTTCCTTAGAGACGCTCTATAATTGATGGCCTTAACTAGATTGTGTGGTGATATTTGACAGTGACCCAATTATCGGCATTGTTATGGTTAATCAGTTCCCTAATTACTCAGTATAAATTTGGGCACTGTCTCAGTTTCTGATATTGTCCCGATTATTAAATTAATTTAACTGCTGATACGACAAGCTATTAGACGTTTTCTTTTACAGATATTGTCCTTATTGTTGACAGGATCGAGATTCTCAATAATTTACGGTCCTAATTATTGATAATTTAAAAATTTCTACCCTAATTATTCACAGTGACCCAGTTGGTAACTGTCCCAATGATTGATAATCCCGAAATTATTAATAGACTAAATCTCATTGTTCTGTTACTGATAGTGTCCCAATTGTTTATAACATCGTCCTTATTAACGACCGAAATTTTGACATTTTTATAATTTTTTTACTACTACAATTATTTGAAAAATTGATTTTTGAAAGTTATCCTTTTAATTACACTGCCCTAATTATAAATCATATTTTTTACCAAATAAATTTACTATTAGTTGAAAAATACTCAGGGCCAATATCCTGTTTCTTTTGTAAAATTCAATATTTGTATAATCGATCACTAATTTCGCAATTGGTAATCACCAATAATTTTACCAAAAAAATTTAATTATTAATTAATTAATTTTCTATTAATAGTAATCAAAATGAAAATTTACTAAAAATTTATTTCCAGTCATAAATAATTTATCCAGTCAATTAACGTCTCAATAATTAAAACCTTGACCCTTCAGCCCTCACTTTTTTCAGCCCCCAGCTTATAAAAAAATTTAATTAACGTAATTAAAATTCATATTTAAAATCTAAAGCTAAACTACAGCTTCGCTACTCAAAAAGCTATTTAACAAGCGTTTATTAAAATTAAATTACCAGCACTTGGAATAAATAAAAAAATAAATAAGTGTAAATAAAATAAAAAAGACAAATAAAATTTTTTATTAATAAAAAAAAATATTTATTTGATTAATTATTATTATATTTTTTTAAACTCTCAGTCAACATATCACAGCTCACATTTAATTAAAATTTTATTTGTACAAATATAATAACAAATAAATAAATAAATAAATATATACATATATATGTACAGTATAAAGTATACAAAGATGGGTATAGCAAAGTAATTAAAGGCAAAGAATAAAAATAATTTTAATGACTATCGACTGATGGAAAAGTTGCGCAGTAGGAAAAAGCTTTGAGTTTTAAATTAATAGGGTCTATTTTTTTTACTTTTTTTTTAGTATTTGTTAAGTAGTTTATTGTATTTATATTTATTGTACCTGAGATTATTTATTCGGATTTTTCTCATACCACGTGCATGGCGAGGGGAGGGTGCCACACACCGGCAATCGCAGTGCATAACACAAAGTGCAACACTTGTCGCGAGTGTCACTACAAAGGGCGCCGCGAAAAAATGAATTATTATTTCAAGCTGCGCCTCGCGATTGTAATTAGCCATCACTATGCTCCCATTCACGCGGCTGTAGTGACATGGAAATTTAGCACCTTCGTAGCCGAGCTCGCGGGTGAAGTTATCACAATCAACTACCGGTGGGTAACCACATCCTTTTATATTAACCTTCAGCACTGCTTCCACTTCCGTTAGACCTAGAAAATAAATTATTTTTTTTTTTACTTTGGATTATTGTTCCTTGGAAACTATGGGGTTAAGGGGAAAAGTCAAAGAGGTCTTTTTTGTAGGAAATTTAATTTGCTAAAAAAATTTATTGTTATATTTTTTTTTATCTCTGATAGTTTTGGCGTAATTTTGATTTTAAGCACGGAATATTTTTTGGAGTCAATATTTCTGTTATTTTGACATTTAGTCTTTCGAATTGAAATTGCGGCTCAATTATTTGAGATACAGTAAAAATGTATAGAAAAAAAATTTTAGGAAATTTAATTTCCTATAAGATATAATCAGAGTGTTTTTATGATATCTTTTATATTTAAGCCAGAAATTGAATTTTAAAACTAAAACTTATTTATGAGACTAATTTTCAATAATTTATATCCCGTAGCCAAAAAATAAAAATTATGGCCAAAATATTAGAGATACATCAAAAATATATGAGACAAGATCTCTCGAGGGAAAAATTTCCTACAAAAAAGTTCAACAAACTTTTCGTCTAAACCCATCAGCTACCGAGTTATCTCTTAAAACCCAACGATAACAATAAAATGAACAAACCGTCATAAATATTTTTGTCAGTCCACAAACTACCGTTGGTAAAATTAAGTTCCGGCGAGTAAGTAACATAAATGTGAGTACATCTGTAAACATCACTAGTGCATCCCTCTCGACAAGAGCTCCAAGTGCAATTAAATATCCCGAGTATTTCTTCCCTCCTCAGCGTAGTACAGAGCACAGGGTGAGGCGAAAAGTCAGCCGCGAGAGTGCTTATCGCAGGATCAACATAAAGCGGAACTAAAAATAATAATGCAGCACCACCGGAGGTTGCAACTAGTGCCAGTGCCGAGGTCGCGTAAAAATTAAACCGCTGACGGCAAGTTCGCCGTTGCGGCTGGCGCCTGGAAGCGCCAAACCCGAGCTCCAACAGTTTGCGACGACGTAATTCTGCCTGCTCCTGTTTATCGTATATGCCGCCACTACTGCTGCTGTTGTGATTATTGTTTACTCCGCTGTATAGATTGTGGATCGTCGTCGTACCCGTGATTGTTCCAGTGGTCGTTGTTCGATGACTTTGCCCGCTTGCATCCAGCAATAATTCTGAACTGCTGCCACGCATTACCTTATAAAATTTAATACTCGCTCTCTTTACTTCTTATCTAATTTTTTTATCCAGAAAATCTCGAGCCTCCTTCAGCTTTTACGGCACCGATTACTTATTTTCCTCCCCAATTTAATTACTCACTCGAATCATGCCACGCAATACATTATTAATTAATTAATTAATTTGTTATTTAATACAGATAATTAATTATTAAATACAATCCCGTCTGATAATCTTCATAATTAAAAACTTAAAGTAATTTAATTAAAGCAAATAAATATTTTAATCCATAAATACTGAGTGGTCGCAATATTTAATAACCGTGAGTGCTGTATTATATTTTATTATTAATTTAAGCCCAGCTTTCGAGTACATTTTGCTGGTTCAATTATTTAATAGGCCACTGGGGGTTTGTTATATATTTCGTTTTTTTTTTATTGTTACTATTATTAATTATTTATCATTAAATGTCGATAAATTTTTGAATTCGGGATCAATAATTCATGTTGCCATGAAATTTATAATTTATTCAAATTATTAACGGCCCAAAGACCTCGCCAGAAAATATATATATATGTTTATAAAATCCTTGCCTCATATTTATTATTATGGTTTTTAAAATTGATAATTAAATCGGCAATTTCAGTGGAAAATAATTTTTTGAACTTCGTCACTGGGTAACAAAGTGGTGAGTTTCAGGAACGAGTCGCGTTTTTTAAATAATATTATAATTATTATTATTGTTGTCGTAATTGTAGTTTATTTTTCATTTGTTTGATGGTCAGGCCACGCGAACCGCGAGTTGAAACACGACTAGCATTATCAGGAGCAGACTCGGTTAAGGGCGCGGTTCAAAGTGCGCCGACGCGAGCCAACCGTTCGCCACCCACTGAATACACAAGTGTCCTCTCGTTAAACCCGTCGTCTATACCACCTTGAAGGCTAAGCAACCCTGTGCACTGTACCATTTTTTTTATTTTTCATTTTTTATTTTCTTGCTTCTTAAGTCGCGTTGAATAGATCACCTTCTTATATATATATATATATGTAAGTATATGGTATAGGTGGGTATATATAGTCCACACCCTTTAATGCACTTTATAAAGTTCGTAGGCGATTAAAATCACATATTTCAATTTATGAATAGCTAATTACTATAATTATGTCGGCGCTTTATTGTTATTATTTTTAATCATGCTACTTTACTTGTCGAGTATTTTAAATTATAATTTATAATTCCTATCAAATTTTTTTTATAAATTACGTTGAAAGACTAATTTATATAAATTATTATTATTATTATTATTTGTTAAAAATTTAAATTTTAATAAATAAATTCCATTAGACTTTTATTGATTCACTGTAACTTCAAAGTTACGAATCGGATTTTAAACTTTAATTTTATTCTTAATTAGTTTTAGTAAAATAAATTAGCGACGGGGTAAGTTAAGACACTATTTTTAATTAAAATATTTTTTTTTATTGAAGAATGTTTACTTGAAAGGCTGGGGAGTTTGGTCAGTGTGGAATTAAAATTTTTTTTTTCAAAATTTCAAATATCGCAATTCTTTAATAATTGTACGAAATTTCAGATATTGACTTTTTTTTTAAATTTGTTATTCTAAAAAATTCTAATTTATTTATTTTGTCAAAAATATATTTAAATATTTTTTTTTATTGACAAAATAATTCTCAATGCCCTCGAGACTGAAAAAAATTTTATTGAAATAAAAAAAAATCACATACTTCAAATGTCGATAAAGTTCTAATATTTTTTCATTGCATCAATAAATTAATTAAGTCAAAAATTTTCATTAACAAGATTTACACAAATTATCAAATTAATTTTCTACAAACAAAAACTCATTAAAATTAAAATTCTAAAAAAAAATATTAAGTCGCTCTATTACATAAAAAGTTACCGTGTCTACCAGTTTACTGACAGCAAGTGACCTAACCAGTGTCTGATCATACAGGAAGTCTTCGGAATCGCGACTTAGCCGGTGCTGTCATCTCGCGGTCTTTCTCGGAATCTCAACCCCTCACGCTAAAGATCAATGTAAACTCGTGCGAAATTAACCCAAGCTCTTACGTAGTCGAGTAAATTACAGCTGACTGTCAACACTTGGCCAACTAGTTTGTGAAAAATATCAACTTCACTTCGTCCAATTTACAAAAAAAAAATAATTAATAAACACCTGAGCAACTCTTAGACACTACGCGAAAAATTATTGCCGACATTTTAAGATACGGAGGAATTATGTGATCCAGGTAATGAAATATTTATAATATAAATCATATTTTTACACTATTTCCAGTCATATATATATATATATATATATATATATATATATATATATATATCGCTATTACTCATTACTTATTACTCATTGTATTGTGCATTGTAATATATCAAAGTTCATTCGGCACTCGTTCAATGTCAACTTACATAATTATTTTTCAGATTAACTATAATTCATCAAAGTTCAAGTTCACCAATATAAATTATACTCCCACAGCAATTTACTGCCATCAGCTATTAGCTAAAAGTTTAAAGTTGAAGATAAAATTTAAGAAATAAGGATATAAAATCATGACATGGTTGGGCGACATAGCAAACAACGTGTTCCGCAACATTGTATTTGGAGATACGCCTCCGAATGTCGTGCTGGAAGTGCGCTCGGACAAGTACAGCAACCGGCACATCCACTGCCGTGAGGAAGGAATAATGTTGTATGGCCCCGGAGACCGAAATAATGACAAATACGAGATAGTATTGCACCGGCCGTGTCAAGAAACGCTTTCCCAGTCGTTCAGTTTGTTCCGCTCGGAGAGTCTGGAAGTCGCCGAGGTTCGATTCACGGTTTACAAGGACAAGGTCCCAGTTCTGGTCCAGCTTTGCAAGGATCTGTGCAACGTGGCGCGGATCCAAAAACTCTGCGATATTTTGTCGAATCACCCGACCTGGACCCTGGCGCACTTGGCAGCCCATCTGGCGCTCTATGACGTGTTCAAGCACGCGGCCGTGAACAAGGACCTCAATACCTCTGATCAGACCACGGGGATATCGCCCCTGCAAGTCGCGATTAAAACGAACAACCTGCAGATGGTTGTGCAGTTGATCAATGAGCGGGCATCCATCGAGCACTTGGACTACACGGCGAACACGGTCTACCACTATGCCGCAGGATCTACCAAGGACATCATATTCGCGTTGGGCCCCAACTCGCCCAATATGCTCAACAGTCGCAACAGCCAGGGGCAAACTCCGTTGCACGTCGCCTGCCATAATGACAAACCGGAATGCGTGAAAGCGTTGCTGATGATCGGAGCGGATGTTAACATTTCTGCAAGCGAGTCGACTACCAATGGGCCCAGTTACGTGAGCAACTTGATGAGCGATAATGCGAAATCGCTGTCGGCCGAAGATATGAAGTTTGGAGGGACTCCGCTGCATTGGGCATCGAGCAGGGAAGTTGTTAACGCGCTTATTGAAGTTAATTGCGACATAAACGCGCTAAATTTTGATGGCAGAACGGCGCTACATATCATGGTGATGCGGAAACGCTTGGATTGCATAATGGCGTTGCTCAGTCACATGGCGACGGTAAATATTGCTGATAATCAGGGCAACACTCCGCTACACTTGGCCGTGCAGAAAGGCGGGTTGCTGCCGATAGTCCAGATGCTGATTGGATTTGGTGCGGACATTGACGCGAAAAATTTCAACAACGAGACCCCGAGACACTTGGTCGACTTGAAGGGTGAGGGCGAGAAGATTTTGTACGCGCTCCATGCGGTTGGGGCGAAGCGCTGTGACAGTACCATGAAGGATTGCGGGTTGGGGTGCAGGCAAGGTGAGACTTTTTATGGAATCGCGCCGCCAGAGCCGCCTACCTCGATACCACGAACTATTTTGGACCAGATGTTGTATGTGGCGAGCATGGCCAAGATGGCGTCCCAAGGAAATAGTAAGTTGAGAGGTGGCAGGCTGCTGTGTCTAGATGGCGGCGGTATTCGTGGACTAGTTTTGGTCCAGACCTTGATCGAAATTGAGGCCGTGCTCCAAAAGCCTATTGTGTCGTGCTTCGATTGGATCGCGGGAACTTCTACTGGAGGAATCCTCGCGCTGGGGTTGGCAGCGGGTAAGAGTTTGCGCGAATGTCAGGCTCTGTATTTTCGAATTAAACAAGACGCGTTCGTGGGATCGAGACCCTACAGCAGCGATAGTCTTGAGAAGGTTCTGAAAGATTGCTTGGGAGCTGACACAGTTATGGCAGACATAAAAGTACCAAAACTCATGATAACTGGAGTACTTGCCGATAGGAAGCCAGTAGATCTTCATATTTTTCGTAATTATCCATCCCCTAGTTATTTGATGAAGATTCCGCCCAATCCTAAATTCAAGGAGACTTTGATGCCAGAGGAACAACTGCTTTGGAAGGCCGCGAGAGCCACTGGGGCTGCGCCCTCGTACTTCCGGGCATTCGGGCGCTTTCTCGACGGAGGTCTGATTGCCAACAACCCGACGCTGGACGCGATGACGGAAATCCACGAGTACTGCTTAGCTCTAAAGGCTGTGGGTCGCGAAGAAGAGGCAACTCCGCTGTCTCTAGTCGTTTCTTTGGGCACCGGAGCGATTCCAGTGTCGCCGCTTAAAGACATTGATGTTTTCCGTCCGGAAAGTCTTTGGGACACCATGAGACTCGGAATGGGAATTTCGGCCCTAGGAACCTTGCTCGTGGATCAAGCGACCGCGGCCGACGGGCGCGTAGTTGACCGGGCAAGAACCTGGTGTTCCATGGCCGGAATCCCGTACTACCGGTTCAATCCTCGGCTGTCCGCTGATGTCGTCATGGACGAAAAGAATGATGAAATTCTCGCTGATATGATTTGGACCGCCAAGGCGTTCATGCACGCCAACAGGGACCAGGTCAAAGAGCTCGCGGCTGTGATGTCTAGAGATCCATAACTTTTTATCTCTTCTAATTTTATTTTTATCTTATTGATAAAATAGCTCTAGGTACCTCGAAGAAATCTCACTCTGTATAGAAAGATCAGTTCTCTGATTGGTCCTTCCAAAACATAGCCTAGAAACTCAACAGAATATTTCATGTACTAGGAATCTGTTTGAAAAAAAAAAAACTAAAGCCTAAGAATATTTCTATAAGTGAGTCCGGAAAAAAGTGATCTTTTTTCCGCCATTTTTCGACAATTAAGTCATTACTACGCACGCGCGTTAGTGCAAATTCATGCACTTCATCATAGCCATAGTGGAAGTAAAGACCATTCTTTTGCGGACTTGACTATACACTAACTACAAAAATATTTCTTTTCTTTTTTTTTTTTTCAGTTTATGTTTGTCTGCAAGACCAATTTGATGGTCAGCCCAGCGAGTAAGTCACCGTCGGAAATTCTGGCTTGTAATATTAATGTGCAGTAGACCTGAGATTAAAATCCTCACACAGTAAGTCGTCGTCGGCAATCATTGGGAACTTTCGGCTTGTAAAGTTAATTTGTCTTACCGACGTGAGATTAGTCGATATTTTGATGGGTGAGGATAAAAACCGACGGCAGCTTATATGGGAGGTTTTTAGATGAATTTAATAGTAGTGGGGGTATTTAAAAACCGGCGCTGACTTACTCGCTAAAGTAATAGATACCTGGCGGATCCGAATTACGGTTAATTACCATAAAATACGGTCTTTCTACGGCCAATTTGCCGCATTTTATGGCAAATTCCGTTCGTTTTCTGAAAGTTTGCGGTTTAAATGCCGCATATTTACCGTAAATTCGCGTATTTTACCGTAAAATACCGTAATTCGGATCCGCCAGGGGGACCATAACCTAGAACTTTCGTTAAGTAAACATGCTTTGTATATATTGGTTATGTAAATGAATTATTTAACGAATTAATTAGAAAATTAACAAGGCTGTTAAATCTTCCTCCGATTACTCATTAAATTACTAACCTTCGAAAATAATTACTTTTTAAAAAAACAATTATACTATTGAGTTTTTGTACATTTTATAGACTTTAACCTCCGAATTAACCTTTAATTCCTAGATATATAAATATATGTGCATTGTTTAGGTTTCACATAAATTCTAATATATATATAAAGTGTATTCATGTTGAATAGATAAAGAATATCTTACACAAATCAGTTAATTTAATAAATAAAAATATTTTATTTCAAGACCTTAAATTTTTTTCTATTTATTAATTTTTTTTTCTACATTTTTGGCGCTTTGATTAAAACCAGTAGGTTATTATTGTTATTAATATTAATAATTATAGTTTTAGAAGTATTTAATTTGTTTATTATTTTATTTCATTATCGCGGGCCCATGTAATACGAAGGCTGGGCCATTGATGCAGAAATATAAGGATAGAACGAGTGAGTTGGCATAGTTTGGCTCTGGTACTCGTTGTCTTCGTGAACTGAGTAAGCATCTGGTGCAGGATAATACTGCGTGTGCATGCAGGCATAAGATTTCTGAGTATTGGTAACCTCTGGGTACTTGAATGCTGCGTCAGAGGGAGAGTAACTTTTAACTTCTGGGTACTTGCTAACCTCGGGCCCGTAACTCTTTGGCTGTAGCTCCGGGTACCTTGGGCCGGGCTCCGGATACTTGGTGGGGACATCGTGGGCCTTTGGGTCGGGGTAAGTTTTGCTGGGCAACTCGTACTTTGGGACCTCGTAGGTGCAGTTCTGGTGGTCGGTGCACTTGAGACTCTCGACGTACTTGGGATGAAACTCGAAGGGCTTTTGGCTCTCGTAGGCTAGAGGTCGCTCGTACGATTTATTTGGCGAGTCGGGAGGGTAAATTCTCGTGTAGGAGCACTCTGTCGGGGAGTCGAGGGGTGCAGAAGGTTGCAGCGGCCGGTTGAGACTCATTTGGTCCTCAGTCTTTGGTTTTCTCCGACGTGGCTGGTACTAGAATGATAGATTTTTTTTTAGATTTCCTGGTTATATTTTTTTAAGTTGACAAGTGATTGTTGTTTAATTTACTTTGTAGTGTGGGTGCTGTTTTTTATGAGCGTTGCGCAGTCTCTCAGCTTCTTCGATGAACGGTTGCTTATCACCGTCGCTTAATATCCTAAAATAATTATTATTTTTTCTGGCATTAATTATTTTCAAACGACAGTGGCAATTTTACGGCACTAGAATAACAATTCACTTAAATTACAATTTAAAAATAAAAATATATCCTGATATTAAATTAAATTTTTTTTTCTAGTGTAAAATTAAAAAAAAAATTTTTTCGTTGTCTTCAATAAAATTAAAAAATTTTAATTATAATTTTTATTGAGAACCAGACGAAAAGGGGATAAAAAATTTTCTTAAATTTTTTATTCTCATTTTTTAAGTTCGCTATTATTTTATAACAATTTTTATGGTTTAATCGATTTCTTTATTTAAATATTTATGGTGGTCATTTTTTTTTACCTCCATAATTTACCAAGAGTTTTTGATAGCTCGGCATTATGAAGCTGCGGGTACTGATCTGCGAGTTTTCTTCTTGCAGCTTGGGCCCACACCATAAAGGCGTTCATGGGCCTTTTTACATGTGTGCTTCTACGTCCTCCTGTTCTTGAAGTCACTGGTAATAGTGTCCAGTCATACCCTAATTAAATAAATTTTTTTTTTATAATCATTAGTCAATTAAATTAAAATTTATTTTTTCAATAATTTTACCCCATTTTTCATGAGTGCGTAAAAAAATTTAGATTTTTCTTCAGCAACCGGAAACTCAAATTCATCAAAATTTATCTCAAGTGAATTCATAATTTAATAACTTTATTTTTATTATTAAATACAACAAAAAATTTTTAATATATAAAATTTAATTACTCGATTTAAATTCCTCAGTAATCGTCAGATAAATTAATGTCTTGATAATTTATAATTTTTATCTCTTACATAAAAAAAACGATTAACGTTATCATAAATAATTATTACAGGAAGTTGTCAATTCAGTAAAAATGATCTTTTATTGATAAAAAAAAAAAAAAAAAATTGAAGAAAAGTAAAGTCTGGTACAGAATAATTAGCAAGGCGGCTAAAAAACACGTGATGTTATAATTATTAATAATGGTAAAGTGTCATCTTCAGTTAATTGCCGCGGTGACACGGTCTAACGGTGCGGCCTCTCTGTCGGGTCCCCTCTTTAACGAGATCCTTCTTCGTTAGCCCCATGTTTTACGGCGAATTGTTTTAATTTCTCGAATCGCCAGGAATATATTTCCGCGTATGTCATTTAAAAAAAAAAACGAATTTATTTTAAAATTTGTTGGAAAAATTAACATCGATCTGCTAATTAATCAACGCCAAGTTATTGTCGATAAATAAATTGGCTAGTTAATTAATTAGTTAATTAATGTATGGCGGTAATGGATAAAGTGATTAACTAATGATGAATTATAAGTATTAGAGGCTAAATTACAGATTGCCTTTGATAATAAAACAAAGATAGTTATTAGTGACAATAGAGGATTGTCCAGTCGGTGAATAAACGAGTGTTTTGTAACACTAGTCGCGTAAATCCCAATCTGTCGTCTTGCTGAGTGCTACATTTATTTGATTACAATATTAAGTCTGTATTTATTTTGTATCGCGTCAATGTAACGGGTCTTAAATTTTACGTCGCTAGCTTGGGTTTAATATTTTTACTGACGTGTGCCAACTGCCATTAATCATTAATTCAACATATTTATTGGGTATTTTTATTAATAACAATAATTAATCTGTTTGAAAAGTTCATTCATTACTTAGTTTGGCAAATTTTTTTTACTTTCAAAGACTTAATATTGATATATCTCTTAAACTATTGGCTCTATGAAAATTTTTAAAGAGTCAAAAATTGTCAGAAATTTGATTTTCTATAATTGTTGTTCTGATAAAAAATAGCGTGGGATGACTCATTAAAAAGTTAGAGCAGTTTGAAAAATTTGGGAATTCATATAAACTATATAATTACTTTCAAGGACTTAAAATTGATATATCTTTTAAACTATTGACTTTATGAGATTTTTTAAAGAGATAAAAGTTGTAGAAAATAAAATTTCTAACAACTTTTGTATCAACAAAAATTAACGTCAGATGAATTGCTGAAAACTTACAGTCGTTTGAAAAATTTGGGAATTTATATAAAAATATACAATTACTTCCAAAGACTTAAAATGGATATCTTTCAAACTATTGATTTTATGAAATTTTTCAAAGCGATCAAAGTTGTAGAAAATTAAATTTCCTATCTCATAACCATTCATGAATTAATTTTTGACCGTCAACAAAGTTAATACCAAAATAACATTTTTTTCTCCATAAAATTTTCGAGTTATTTATAAGTCATTGAAAACAAAAATTAATGACTAAATGAGCGGATTTTGGTGGTTGATTAACTTTTAAGTTTTAATTAGCCAAAGAAAATATCAGGCGATAGCCATCAAAAATTATTATGAGTACTCGTGGGAAGAAAAGGAATAGTCTCGCCCATAAATTACATCGGTGCGTTATTGCCTGTACGAGATGTGTCAGATTTAATTCGGTACTCGCATAATTAGTGTCGTAGAGCAGTTTCGCTTGACTCGCAGCACCTGCTGAGCGATCTCACCGCTCGTATATTTCGTATATTTCAATTTTATTATTTTTTATTTTTCCCAGCATTAGATGATTATTACATATTACTTATATACATTTAATTTTACCCTAAACCTCTGCACGTCCATACTCATAAAATAAAATACTTCTATTTTTCTAAACCAAAATCCAGAGAACAAGAAAAGAGAATAAATAAATTTTAATCACTGAGATAAATCCGGTGTTGAGGATTAACGACGTGAGCTTTCAGCGCCAATTATAATGTCTGTCCCAAAACGGCTTGATAAATATGTTGACATTTATTTAAATAAATTTAAAAAATAAAATCCCACAATTTTTTTTTTTTTCCAAATTTTTTTTTTTTACCTTGCAGTAATTTTCCAACAGCATCATCCAGTGGATTTGATTCATTTGATGGTCCAGGTTTATCTTCAACTATACTATTATTATTATCATTTATTTCCATAATTTTTTTTTTAATTTTTATCACAGCGCACTTTTTAATTAAAAAAAAAATTAAGACACCAGAAATTCACTGCGCACTTAAAAAAAATTTAATTCAAAATAAATTAAAAAACCAAATTTTTAGATGAGTTTTTAAAAAGTAACGAAATTTTCTGACTTGAACCCCCCGCGGTTGCATATGCACTGAATGTGGAACTCGATGTCCAAAGTAAAGGTGAGTACACACGCGGATAATGTACTAAAGTACTAAAGACAAAAGTTCGCGAGTGTAAACGTGTTGATCTCTGCAGATCTGTACCCCACTCGTCGGTTGAGTTCCATTCGGTTTTCTTGGGATGATAGACAGTGCAGCAGAACACAGGATAGGACTCGAGGAGACTCAAGTTACGATAATACGAGATGGTGGAGATGTGGAGGCGGTTCCGTGGACCACCACCTATTTCGCGAGTGGGGGAATCTTCTTCATCTTGTCCTCGGTCCATTATCTGTGCCGCTCACTAGTCACTACACACTGCACTGCTTACGCTCGGCAACGTCAACTGGTGAACCTCGACAGGCAAAACTATTCTTGTCTTTTTTCTTCTTCCGATACCCGGCTCTACTCGGCTCATTTTCTTTAAACATTTCAGTGTACCCGCGCGCCCACGTATTAATTTATTTTTGTCCAACACCAACTCGCTGCATTATATATTATATATCACATATTTATAATATACATATATTTATATATGACTTTAAATTAATTGAGATTGTGTCACAAATTTTGTTGGACCGAATCACTCGAAAATTTTGACCATTTATTATTAATATTATTAATTTTCGGAGTTTAAATTTAAGTTCTCGAGTTTAATTTTAATTTTTTTTTTAATAAATTTCCATTACTAGAAAAAAAATATTAAAGACAGAACCAAATTTGGGAAATTAAAAATTAGTCTACACTCAAAATTTCTCTCAAAAAAAATCAATAAAATTTTGATAAAAAAAACTTATGGATATCAAAATTATTCAAAAACCTTCACAGGAAACACAATGGCGGGAAAAAAAAATATTTTGAAATTTTTTTTGAACAAAATCTTAAATTTTGGTGTGAAGATAAATTACTAATTTAGAAAAAAAAATAGTCTAGTATTTATGATTAAAATTTTTCGAATTACATGAATAATATTTTGAAAAAACTAGACAATAGAAAAAATAAATTTGCTTCCGATACGGTTATCAATATAATTAAATAAATTGTCCATATTTATTATCAGGTTACACAAAGATAAGGACTTATGTACGATAAACAAAAGTGCATTACTTGCAGGTAACTCTTTGCTAGTTAGTAAAAATAAAATTTAACTTTAACAATTAGTGCACTCGACGGCTTATTTTTATTGTCAGTTTAAATTCGTCAATAAATCGCTAGTGGACTAGAGTAAAACCATGTGGGTCTTGGGAAATCTGAACATAATAATGGGACTCATGGAGTCATTGACATCCATGATGTCCGAGTTTCCCGACGGTGCTATTGTTAATTACAAAGCTAATTCGCGATCACTTGTTGAACTCGAACGAATAAATGCCGCTAAGGACGGGCACTTTCCTGAAGATTTTATTTTTGGTGTTTCAACGTCTGCTTATCAAACTGAAGGAGCTTGGAACATTTCCGGTATTATATATAATTATATTTTATTTTAATCAGGGTAGAGGTGCTTTGTTTGGCCACCTAGGGCCAGTTTTGGACACAAAAAATTTATATTAAATAATTTGGAAAAGACGCAATGACAATTAATTTTCAAAATGTATACAATGATATTTTTATCTCACTGCTACAATGGAAATTTTATTTTATCCTTTTATGTCGAAAATGAAGCAGTGGCTACAAATGCTACTTCTACCCTACGTTTCATGTAAAAATAATTCGCTAAAAATTTTTACAGTGAACTTGCAAATTTTAGAAAATTCTCAACTTCAAGTTAATCATTTTTGAAACTTCAAATCTTTTGACCTCGTTCCTCAATAATTCTGATAAGAGTCAAAACTCATCTGTGGGTTCAAAAGTCTTTTTTTTTAACATTCTCATCAACAAAATTCTCAAATTTATTTTTTGTGTTCAAAAAATTAAAAAAAAAGCCTTAGAAGTACTCAGTTCAAAATTTTTCCAAGTTTCAAAAATAATAAACTCAAAGTACAGAACTGTCTCAATTTAATATGTTCACTATTATCAGCTTTTTTGTACAAAATTTTTTCTACACATCCTTCGGAGTGATTACGGATTTAATTTCTGCCCAAATTCGCTCTGTCATTCGGAGTTCTGAAGTTTTGGAAAAATTATCCGCTCCAGATTTAATCCGCATTCGCTCCAAAAATTTTTGACAGTCTAATTACTTTTTGTATAGTAAATAATATTTGAATTCAGGTAAAGGAGAGTCAATATGGGATTACGTTACTCATAATTCCCCAGAAATAGTTATCGACAAATCAAATGGTGATATTGCTGCTAATTCATATCATATGTATAAAACGGACATCGATCTTGCTAAACAAGTCGGTGTAAGTATTATTCGTATTCAAATTCCTGCATAATAGAGCTACCAATTTGGTCACCCAGTTCCAAAATCACTGGTTCAATTTTTTTAGTATTACGCAAAAGTCCTTCATATCCTCGCCGTCCTCATTCTGTCCGACCCTACTCCAAATAGATAATTAAATAAATGAATATAAATTGGTTGGTGTAGTCTAATGCCTTCAGAATATCGTTATCGTGGCCAAGGATCCTGCCAACCGGTTTTCCGAATCGTGTCAACGCCAAAGGTATCAAGCATTACAACAACGTTATCAATGAAATGCTCAAGAAAAATATAACGCCTGTTGTCACTCTGTACCACTGGGACCTACCTAAAGAATTAAATGATCTCGGTGGGTGGACCAACCCACTGATAGTTGACTGGTTCGTTGACTATGCGAGGGTCGTTTTCCGAGCATTCGGTGACAGGGTAATTAATTAATTTACAGGCTTGGAATTAAAGATAATGAAATATTTTTTTGTTAAGGTAAAATACTGGATCACTGTTAATGAACCAACAGTTTATTGTGTTTATGGTTACGGAGGTAAGATGGTGCCTTTTGTAAACCATTCGGGTATAGCTGACTATTTATGTGGGCATCATATGTTACTTGCACATGCAAAAGCATATAAAATGTATGAAAATGAATTTGCTCAGCAACAAAAAGGTGGAAAAAAAATTTTATTTTTTTTACTAATGAAAAAAATTATAAATGATAATGATAATTATCTATAGGTAAAGTGGGAATATCAATATCAATACCCTGGGCTGTAGTTTCAAACCCAGAAGACGCCGAAGAATCAGAAGGAGTTGAAAGGTGGTTCAGTTTTTTGGCCTCGTGGTTCCTCAATCCGCTCTTCAGCTACGATGGTGACTACCCGGAAGTTATGAAAAATATAATTAGGGAGAATAGTCTGAAGCAAGGATTCTCGCAGTCGAGATTACCGAAATTTACGACCGAAGAAGTTGAGATGGTTAAGAACTCGACGGACTTCTTGGGATTGAATTTTTACCACGCGGTGAGAATTGAGAAGTGGACTGATTATGATGTCAATACTACAGTGTCTTTCTTTGGGGACATTGGTATGCTGGAAGTGCCGGGTAATGAACACGCGGCTGCTTTTAGTGACCGCGTAAGTTTTTATTTAATTATTTACTCGCGGTTACTTACCCTTGTAACCGGAGAATTAAATTACAATAAATTTACAGAGCACACCCTGGGCCTTTGTCGCAATGATCCAAAAAATAAACAAAGACTTCAACATCCCAATGATAATGATAACCGAGAACGGTTACTGGGACCGCGGGCAGCTGGCCGACATTGGCCGAGCCAAGTACCACCACCAGCACCTCAGCGAGCTCCCGGGTCTCATCGCCCAGGGTATTAACATCCGCGGCTACTTCACCTGGTCTCTGATCGACAACTTCGAGTGGGCCGCCGGCTACACTCAGAAGTTCGGTATTTTTTCCGTCGACTACACCGTCCCCGAGCGCACTCGCATTCCCAAGATATCCACCAAAGTCATCAGCGACTTCTACAAGACCAAAAAAATTCCCCTCTTCCTCTGGTCGCTCAACGAGGTCGAGTTCGACATCAACATCAGTCAGTAATTTACCCGAAAAAAATTACCCCACTCTCTGTCTCTCTGTCTCTGTATCTCCATACCATCTAAATTAATTATTTAAATATAAATATATACATATATACAAATATACATATATATAATTTAGGAATCAAACGACACGAGTCGTTGGTAAAGAATCAAAGGCTATTGTCGAAAAAAAAATGAACGTCTCGCGTGTCATGTGTCTCGTCTTATAACGTCGTCAGGATCAGAGAGCTCCAGCCTAATTATACACGACATATTTAATGAATGAGCGATCTAGAAAAGACAAGGGAGCTTTTAAGAACGCATATAAACCACGGTCAATGCCGTGCACTGGGTACCAAGTGCCGGGTGCGACATGCCGGGTCTTATTTCTACATCAAAGAGTTTTTATTCTTCATGGATCTGTTTATTCGCACCCTCAACATTTTACCCGGCTTACAACTCACTCTTACTCTGCCAGTTACATTGCATACGAGTCGGGTAAGAAGTTAATAGTGAGCAGCAAGTAGTGAGTGGATTGGTCTTGATATCGGTATGGAGATGTGGGAAAAATTAACTCTGGGTTAAGTTGCTGATTTGGGTGTGGGTGGGGTTGGGTTCAGATAAGATGAGAACCTTGGATTTTTTATTTTTTATTTTTATTATTATTTTAAAGTCGAGTTTAATTTTACCCTTGATAAAGTTTATATTTACGATTGTGGAGGTTCAGTAGATCGAGTACAGATTTAGATGATGAACCGCGAACAATAATATTGATTTGAGGCAAGACGGAATTTAGCTTTCGCGAGGTAAACATCCCGTCGCACGTGCCAACAGTATGTCGAGCTTTTTTTTTTTTTTTTTCGTTTACTTTGACTTCACATTGTACTCGCGATTTTATTTTACTTTTTTTTTTAAGTAAATTAGGCTACAAAAATTCAGCCATTTATAAAATATATGATGGAATATTTGTACTAAAAATTTTTCAACTTTTCATATAAATAAATTTAATTTTTGGTAATTAATTATAATTAAAAAATAAATAATTTTGCAATTGAACAGACGATAATTATTTTTTTTTTTTAATAAGATTATTGTGAAAAACCCACTGAATTTTCCAAGATTTTTTTTGGCCTGAAAATTTTATTACAAATTTCGAAGCAGATGTAAGTAAATTTAAAAAAAATTTGTATCAATATTCAGAAGAATAAAAAACGCAGTTACTAAATAAAACGAGTACTGATGGGTCGGTCACTTGAAAGCCGATCTCTGTGTCCGCGGGGGCGGGTGAGCGGTCGACTGACACATGTAGCCCCCCGGGATAAGAGACGACCCGCGAGTAGTTATGGACCCCCAAGAGCGCGGCGAACCGCGATATCGCATTCTGCATTGTCACTGGCCACAGACGTAGTGACGCGTGCGCTTCTCAACATTCACAGCTCTATACGTTTTTTAATCCCTTCCCCCACCTCATCGGCCATTCCTCCGGTCATCTTAAAATTTTTATCTCCTCCACATTTCTACACAAATATCTAATTAAAAAAAATTCTAAATTACATAATACAAAAATATAAAAATATCAAATTAATAATTAATCATAATTACAATCAATCGATTTTGTAATAGAAAGTTTGCAGTTTTAAAACAGCTATTTCATCATATATACATTACTAATTATCCTTTATATATATATACATATATGTTTTACCTACACGGAAATAATTTATCTCATAAATGATTTGTGGCTTAGAAAAAAAAAAATTTTAAAACCTCCCGGTCAATGGCATGCTAAGAATTCAAAGATGATGTTGAAGATGATACGCCAGATGTGTGACAAAGAAATAAACTAAAGCTTTCTTAAAATGGTTTTTTTTTACTGAAGCAAGTTTTGAAGCTTAACCAATCATCTGTCAGATATAGCCGAGTGTCAACCGAAAACCGTCAACACGTGGACCTTGTTAAGATTTTATCCTGAGACCTAATTTCGCGACTACTCTATTATACATATATTTGTATTTATGTATATGTGTATATATATATAGTTATGTGCGGAATGGGGAGTAGTAATGTATGAGTGGGGAGTTTTTATTGAGGAAGTGGATAAAAGCTAGTATAATATTATATAAGCATAGGACGTAGGATCATACAAGGAAAAAGATTATAAATTATCACGTGAGAACTGTCGAGTTTATCTTTTTATTTAAATAATCATTTTTGGTATGATTAATAAAATTAAATAGCTGGGACTTGATAATAAAAATTATATATTTATGGAAATGAAATTTCATTTTTTCGAAAATTTAAGAGGAAGTTAAGTTTTAAATTTAAAAAAAAAATTTTTTTTAAGTTTCTTTTGTCTAATTAAAGATAAATGATTATTTTAAAAATTAAAATGGGGCAAAATGAGCACTGATTAAATTTTGAAAAAAAAATTTTTACTTTAAAATTTAATTACTCAGATTTTTAAATTTTTATTCGCCTCAATGCAGTACGAATTTGATTAATTTTTTGGTACTAATTTTAATTAATTGAAAAAAAATTGACTTTTTTTTAAATTTAGGTGGCTCAACGTGCCCCCACCCTTTAAATATTAGAACTAGTGATTATTGTATAAATAATAGTAATTTAAAATTAAATTTTATAAATAATTACTTTAATTGAATTAAATAAAAAAAAAAAAATTGATCAATAATTACAGTAATTAATTACTAAAGATACAAATTTAAATGATCATAACAAGCATGTTACTATTGCAATAGTGTAACAATAATAAAAAATGTATAATCAAATAACCACAGAAATAAATATACACATTTAGCCCTCAATGATCCCAAGACAGAGCATCTTTTATTTACTAACCACATCCACATAATATAAATTATTGAACAAAGGTGTGTAATATAATTAAACGTAATCGTCTGGTAGCATCCAATGAGACGTTGAAGCGTAGGAGGTACGCGTGCACCGCGCGAGTAAGTGCCCAAGTGGGAGACCCGCGAGAAACCGATTGGTCATCTCGACCGCGGATACCGTATCCATGGCAACCGTCATTGCACACACTCACATATCGCGTGCACCTAAATATAGCGCATCAAGTGGGGAGTCAGTAGGCCAAAACAAACAAATTATACTATTTAATAAATAATAATAACCACAATATCTAAATAATATTTATAAATTACACTTCAATATTTAATTACATTTTTTTTTTTATTTTATCAAATGGAAATTTTTTTTTAATATGATTAATTATTATTCGATAAAACATTTTATCGATCCACATATATATATCTATATATATATAGATTTTTTTTTAAATTCCCCTCTTATAATTTCTACTTAAAATTTATTAATTTAATTTAGTACTTAGTTTTAATATTGTAGGTCTGTAGATATTTATATATATGTATATATGTATGTATGTAAAGAAAGAATATAAGCAACAAGTGTCACGATATTACGCCCCGCCTATTTTATACCATATCCATTCGGGCCTTAAACCGCGTGGTGGAAACAGCCCCGAGGCAAAATCCAACCACTTCACTTGTGCGCCGATCGCGCTCTAGCATCAACACATTTTTAAAAAGTGGGACCTTTTACTACTAAAGCTCATTGACACTAACAGAAAACCTAAACCACATAAAAAATTTTTTACCATCACTCGGGTAATTTACTGAGTAAAGTTTAATCATAAATAATTTATTTATTTATTTATTCTGTGGGTTAGACAGTAAAGTGACGTTTGGTGACATGTGAGGTGATGAAAATTTATATTTAAAATAATATATGTATATATATTGAATAGAAAATTATATGAATACTTAATAATTTAAAAATTTAAATGGATTATTTTTAATCGGAGCTACTGAGGAGGAGATAACAATTTTATTTTATTTTATTTTATTTTATTATTGTTGCTCGAGTGTTAATGATAGCAACGAACAAAGATATACTTAACTGCTACGGATTTTATTGTTTTAATAAAGCTATTGCGAGCGGCAATTTATTAACGCTAATTTGAATTTGAATTTACTCGAGTGATTTTTTGATTAAAAATAAAATGAATGGAATTATGGGCGAGTCTTCTGATCTGATTTCTTCGAGTATCGCGAATAGTATCGCTAATAATAATAATAACAATAATAGTAATGTCAGTAATAATAATAATAACAATGATAAAAATTTGGTAACAAAAAGTGTAAATGGTGTAAACGACTCCCCGGGTATTAGTGGGGGAGAATTAAGTAAAGCCGTCGCAAAAGTACTTGACGGTTATGATTGGACACTAGTACCTGTTGCTACCAAGTAAGTAAACAAATTATTATAATTTTTATTTGTGATTAAGAATATTAAGGATAAGTATTTAAATGTTGGTGATGGGGATTTTGAATGGGCGCGGGTGGTTACGGAGGCAGAGGTGTTTAGAAAAAAAATAAAAATGGAAAAAAATGAAGATGCTAAGTTAATTATGAGGAACTCGTTTTCCTCGGCCTGGGAAAAAGAGACATGGAAAAATGTCCTCGGCTGTCAATTAACGCAAATTAGCTAATTAATACCCGATCGGTTGGGAATAAGTGTAGTTGTCAACAGACTGCTTGACGCGGAATTTTAAACAGGAATTTTAGGTGTGGTTTTTTTTTTTAATTTTTGGGAGGGAATAGAAAGATGAGAAATTTTTATTTTTATATTTTGGGAATTTGACAGGGTATATATACATATGTAAAGTGGAAGATTAATTTTTGGATTGGAGAAATAAAATATAAAGGATCGGAATTAAAAAAATTTGGGACGAGAGACTTTTGAAATTTTGACTGAAGATTTTAATCAGCTGTATCTTTTGAACGATTAGTTTTTTGTTATTTTTTAAAGAGATTGAAATTGTAGAGAATATAATTTCCTACAATTTCAATCTGATAAAAAAATAGCGTAAAACGAATAATTACAAAGTTAGAGCCGTTTAAAAAATTTGGAACGATGTTTAATTATGAAAGTATAGTTTCAAAGATTTTAAATGACTGTAATTTTTAAACTATTGACTTTATGGTATTTTTTAAAGAGACCAAAGTTATAGGGAATCAAATTTCTTTTCCGACGATGCCCCATAACACTTTTCTCAATTATATTTTAAAATTCATTAACAAAAAAAAATTGACAAATTTTTTGAATGAAAAACTGTATTTGTTGTTCCAGTTTAAAAACTTATCATTTTTATATAAATATCTAACGATAGGGTTATCAGACATTAATAACACAATAAAAAAATAAAATGTCAGTAATTCCCTCGCGTGATAGGAGGTACCGATGATAAAAATGACAACGTGGGAATCTATAGCCAGCCCGACAATTAATGCCGTTTCAATTTATTTACTCAATAAGCAAACACGTTTTTTTTCGGTAACCCCATACATTTACACTGTCTATTTAATTTTACTCACTCGCGTAAAGCGAAATATAATACGTATATACGTAGAAATATGTCCTGGGTATATTCTCTATATAATCTTGTTAGTAAACTTACGCTAATTATCAACAGCTTCTCGTCGTTTGCCTTCGAATTTAACACCCCCGTTAGCTACCGTCCAAAAACACATTTTTTAGCTTAAAAAATTTTTTCTTACTTAAATCAGACATGAAGAAATAAACGAATGAATTTCTCAATATTAACAATTTGAAATTTTTTTAATTTTTTACTCAGTCATCGAGTTCTTCATTGTAATAAAATATGTATATATATATATATATGAAATAATGCCATGGAGTTGGGGTGGATTCGATGTCAGTCAAAACTACATCATCCTTGACATAACGTACAAGTGTATACATATATATATGAAACTTTTATGAAGTCATCTTCTGAGAAAGAAAGGGCTCAGTACACTTGTGTCGTGTTATTTTAAGCCTAGAGTATCCACTCGAGTGGTTACCAGCCACTAAAAACTTTATACGATATGATTATCCTTTGCAACAAATTATACAAGTCACCCTTCAAATATAAAAAATAGTTTTTTTTTTTCATAATTTTATTTATTATTCAGTAATTTACGTCATCAAAAATATTTAAATTCATATATATGTATATATATGCTGTCAAAAATCGGGAGTTAATTCGGAGTGATTTTAAAAAAAAAATTTGAAATTTTTCTTAGAATTGCTGCTGTATCTTTTATTGCCTAAATAAAATTGAGAACTGATTACTAATGGAAAATTATATTGACTGAGATATTTTTGATAAATATGAAAAATTTCGTATTAAAACTGAGGCTCGAAATTCAAAAAAAAATTTTGAACATTTATTACATGATTTAAATTATGAAAAATAGGTCCTGTTTGTTTTTATGAATAAGTAAATATATAAGAAAATGTATTTGTGATTTTCAGAGGAACGAGCGATAAGAGAACGGCACACGTCAAAAGACCAATGAACGCTTTTATGGTTTGGGCCCAAGCTGCAAGGAAAAAACTAGCCAACCAGTACCCCCAGCTTCATAACGCCGAATTATCAAAAACTCTCGGTAAATTATGGAGGTAATTTCTTTATTTACATATTTTATTATCTTATAATTCAAAAATTCAAAATTTCCCGCCAAAAACTCCGGGGTCTCAAAGTGGCCTTCAACCCTGCGGCGATAAAATTTTTTTTTATTGTCGTCTTACAAAAAATCTAAGTTTCAAATTAACCAAGCAGTTAAAAAAAAAACTACGAGCTCAATTTCTAGGATTCAAAAAAAAAATTTCATGTTTTCAAGCAAAAAATTTTTTAATTTATTAATTGGAGCAAATAAATAATTATTATTAAAATAAAATATAACAGATTTTTTTTTAAATGTTAATATGTTATATAATGAATATAAATTATATAATAATTAAATTATGCATAAAAGTGCATGCGCCATAGAGAAATGGGCGTGGATATACGCACTTAGAAACGTAACGCTCAATTTATACTGACACGAAGAAACTGCAGATTAAAATGGTGGAATAGAAGAAACACACATACATATATACATATAAATATATATTTTACATACGAAGCTCATTTAGAACCCATGTATCATAAAAGCTCGCGGAGATGAACCCGATAAAGTTCTTAGTATTTAAAATACTTAAATCCAATAGATCGTTATATTAAATAAATAAAATTTAAATACCAGCACACGTGGATTCATTTAAACTCTTCCCAGTCTGAGACCCTGAGTAGACGCTCTCTCAGTAAATCAGATAAATAAAATTCTCACAGGTTTTGATTCCCTCAGTCTGTACTTCTTCCATTACATACTTATACTTACTTTAGATTCATACTACTGCCGCTTTCGCTATCATTTGCAGACTTGCATTCGTAATTTCATTACACGGCTCCACCCTGTACCCGTGGAAAAAAGTACGACTAGTAGAACTTGTGAATTCATAGAAAATTTGAAATTTTTTTAATTTTAATACTAGAGAACTATTGGAAAATTTTGATTACTTCAGTGACAAATCGGATTTTCTTCAATTAAAAAATTTCTCATCTCAATACCGATTAGTAATAAATTGATAAATTTTTTTTGAATTTTTTCATCAAAAATTTTTAATTGCCGACTAATTTTATCCCATAATTTATTTATTATATTAGACATTTTATGAAAGTTGTCATCTGAAATTTTAACTTTTCAAAATTATCATAATGACAGCTATCGAAAAATTTTGGAAAATTTTTACCATTTCTCCAACAAATCGGATTTTTTTTAAATTAAAAAATTTCTCATCTCAATACCGATTAGTAATAAATTGATAAATTTTTTCGTCAAAAATTTTTAATTGCCGACTAATTTTATCCCCTGATTTACTCATAATAAATTGTCATAAAAGTTCTGATCTAAAATTTAAAAGGTCGACTAGTCGACTTTGAAAAAATTTTTTTACGCGAGTACGCACATTTAGTTAACAAATAAAATAAAAATTGTGTTGTTTTAATTTATGTACCTGAAAGCAAACGTTTGTTAATGTGGGAGTTTAATTATAATTGGATACTAGTGAGCATAACGAGCAGAGATGTCAATATCAGAGAATGAAATGGTAAAATATAAAATAGAGTCAAGCGAGCTGTCGGTGACTGGACGAAACTAATCGATGTCCTAATAATAAGTCGACAAAAGGATTGATGAATAACAATGAGAATTAAAATTATATATAAAATGTAATGGTAAAGAGTTTATAAGATGAGAGTAAGGAGGAATAATGATTTAAGTTTTCTTTATCATCGACAGAGTTAACGAGAATCCCCATTGGGTAGAAGAGAAACCCGCCGACAGAATATCCCGCTGTGTATTATTGTATCATTTTTTTATTTTTTATATTATCTGATCAAATTATATCTATATATATAGACATATAGATACATAGATGTATATCGTCATTGGATTATTTTGATATTGACAATCTGTACATTAGTCATTTAATATAACGATGAGAAAGTTATATTTATATTTATTTTTTAAATTTAATCTGGGATTCATTTTGTTCCGAAGGTGAAAGGTGAGAGTACTTTTTATTTCTCACGTTATTCGGAAGTTGCGAGTTTTAGAGTAAGATGGGATAAAGGTATGATGTTTTATTTAAGAAATATACTCGTTATTTAGCACCTTGAGGATAAATTTTACCGGCACTTAGCGACCGACAACTGAAACACGGAAGATATTTTACTTGATTTGTTTTTTTTGTTTTGTGGTATTGCCAAAAAATTTTTTTTTGAGAAACTTATGGGCTGGTAATTTTTACAGAAGTTTTACTGGGGTAAGATGAGAAAATTTTTTTTTATAAATAATTCTCGTAATTTTTATAATTAATTTTAAGTAAAATATTGGCATTGTTTTGAAAAAAAAAAAAAAAAAAATTTATGTCCCATTTTACTCCGGTTTCAATTTTTTTTCTTGTGATGATTTAAATTTAATTTTGTGTCCGTAATAGAATACTAAAATTTATGACTCTCATTTGACATAAAAATAAAAAAATTACTAGGATTTAATTTAAAAATTATAATTATTAAGAAAAAAGTCCCGGGTTATTTATAAAAAATTAAAAATCAAGTAAATGTTCACTGCGACCAAAGTTGGATTGCAGTAGAAACGTTTGCTGACTTGATATATATACTTTAGTTTGACTATTTCCTATTTCCACCCTCTGTATATAAAATATGAAATATAAATAAAAAAGATACGCAGCGATATTATTTACTGTAAAGAAACAAACTGGTATCGGTATCAGTGATCCTCGGCGCGTGCTTGCAGCTGCTGCCCAGGAAACTTCTCGATAGTGATGATGATGATAATGATAAGAATAGACTTGATATCAAAACATCACCCGCCTCGTTTCTTTAGGGATTCACAATAAGCGCGTTGTAGTTCGTCAGGTGAATCTTAAAAAAATATCTAGTGATAAAAAAAAAACTAAACAGGTAGTCGGGTTTTATTTTACAAGAGATTTTGAGAGTAGTAGGTCTGTGTGAACGACCCACGAAAACTCTTTCCGACATCTGATATAGACGACTCACAATTGGGCTGCTCTGAGATTGAACCCGGTCTGAGTAGTGTAGCTGACCCTGCAGTGCATCATCTGGGAGCAAAAACTTAAAAAGTAACCGACTGCCTATGCCGCTATCGGGAGACAGCCGGAGAAAAAATCCTCGAGTCCATTGACCAGATGGGCTGGATTTTTTTCTCACTTGCTACTTCAAATTCTTATGTTTGAATAAAAAAAATTTCTTCATTTTCTCATTACACTCTTGCGTTAGTCAACAATACGTTGATGGAAAAATTCAAATTTTTAATTTTTTTTTAAATTTAATTTTATTTTAATAATCCATTGGAAATTTTTTTCACTCAAAAAATTATTTTTAAAATCACCCATCAACTTGAAAGTATAAAAAATAAAAAAAAAATTTATTTTTTGAAAAAAATTTTAAATTGTAAATTTTCCATTACTGCCTGGACGTGCATTTTTAAAAATTGTTCATGCCACCAAATAATTAAATAAAATAATTATTTGATATTTTAATATTTCTGTCAAATATTAAAAATAAAAAAAAATTGCAATTGTATGATTTGAATCAGTGGGAAAGCTTCGTAGACTCGCAGAGTGTAATAATGCGTGACAAGTGACACATTACATTACACAACACAAGTAATGTTCAAGTAGCCCTTAACGCTTTGTAACACTAACCAGAAACCCTTGAGTGGTGGACTCGTCTCAGCAGTCTGAGGTCTCGGTCTCATATCGACTTATGCATGACTCGAGTATACACCGGATATCAAAAAATGTTTTATACGCGATCTTAATCCTTACACTCGAAAAAATCAGGAGTAAATTCGGTTTCTCCCTTGGATTCCGGACTCCGCATTCATTCCGGATTCAATCCGCGTTCAGATGAAATATTTTTCACGGCGTACCAACTTAACCCGTTAAATAAATTTCTATTGCAGACTACTGAAGGAAGTTGACAAAAAACCCTTTATCGAGGAAGCCGATCGGCTGAGAGTAATTCACAAGCGCGAGCATCCCGACTACAAGTACCAGCCGAGGCGCAGAAAGCAGAGCGGCCCGGGTCGCGAGAGTTCGCCCTCCAGGAGTTCAGCCAACAACAATAATCATCACAATCACAGTCATAGTCATAATCATAATCACAATTTGAATCATAGTCTGAATCATAACCATCAGCAGCAGAGCAACGTAACGTTCAATGTATCGAACCCACTGAAACAAGAGGACTTGAGTCCACGTGGTGGCCAAGGACCCAACTCACCGCAGAGCAGAGTGAGTTCTTCACCGCCCACGACGCCAAATCAAGGCTTGTCACCTCCTACACCACCGACGACGCCTCGAGGGCACCACTTTGTCAATCAGGTGTGTGATTAAACAGATCTCTGCACTTGTGATATATCTAGTTTATCATAAATATATTTATAGATTTATCATGATAATTCTCAATTACTTTTCACTGATTCTGTCAATCATTTTTTTAATTGTATATTTAGTCTTACATTTTTTAAATAATTTACTTTTATAGAAATTTTTAACAAACTTATAAATTATTTCAAAACTGGATCAGTTTCTGATAAAAATAATTTTTTAAATTTACAAAAATTTTTAGATCGACCATTTTACCCCCCATTTTATTATTAATTCAAATCATGAAAAAAATTCATTGCTACATTAAATAAAATATAACATATATTTTTAAACAAAATTTTAGACGACCCATTTTACCCCCTTTTCTATAATTAATTTAAATCATGAAAAAATTTAATTGTTACGTAAAATAAAATACCAAGTACATAAATTTATATATTTTTATACCGAAATTTTAGATGACCCATTTGACCACACATTCGTTGAATAATTTTAAAAAAAATAATTAATACAAATTTTCCCAAAAACAATAATTATGATTTAAAATTACAGTCGCTCACACATCAGCAACACATTCACTACCACCAAGATTTGTCAGCCTCTTCAATGTCCGACTCCTCTCAACAACACGGGACCGTCGACCTCAGCAGATTTATCGACGTCACCGAAGTATCTCTCGCCGACGAGCCTCCAATTAGTAGCCTCAGTCCCCTGGTAAACCTCAACCTGCCCCTGAACCTCCAAGAATGCGAAGTCGAGAGCAGCGAGCTGGACCAGTATCTGCCCTCGCAGCTGCTGGTTCACCAGTACCAGAGCCCGCCCCAGCAGTCGAACCCGTCCCCCTGGACACTGAATCGGTAAGTCAACCTCTCAACCTTAAAATTGTAACCCTCCTATCAGTTATCCTCGCATTCGGTGAAACCGCAATTTTGCTTACCCCGTAGCTTTACTATATTTAAAATAAATAAAATTTAACTGTTTGATCAGATATGAGGAAGACAATGACAGACAAAACAAAAGATTTTGCAGCGAATCGATACCCGAAGTTTCATGGGAAGATCGTCAAGACATGATACGTTATCACGAATTACAGCCGCCTTTGCCGCCAGTACAATACATTTCCGCGCCTCATCACTCGCATTCAAACAACAACCAGGTCACCCATTCACATGTGAACCCTTCTTACATGCAATACGCGACACATCGCTACGTACCTGGGATCGAAACTTGGCCCAATTATTTATAAAATAAAAAAAAAAATTTTTAATTTTAAAAACTAAATTTTTATTATTATTATTATTAACTTTATTAGTCACCTAAGTACCACTAATTAATAAATTGCTATTAATCACCTAAATAGCGCGATAGCCAAAAATGTAATTAATAGAAAATAAATAATTATAAAGATTATCGATGTAAGTAGACATGAGTAGAATTATTTCTTAAGCTTATATTATTATGTGTAAATGTATGTATGTGTAATGATACCACATGTGAGTACGTAGTTCCATGACATGACATCATTCCATGACAGCCGTAGTCGATGCTTTTATTTTTTACTTTCATTCCAATCCTGAGTCTTTCCAATGTCACTTCATGAGCGCGGTTTTTAAGCCTTCGTTTAATTATAATACTTTTTTTTTAGCTTTGATATTTTTACTAACGTCGTTATTGACTAATTGTTGGAGCGAATAACATTTTAGACAGAAATTACATTAATTTTTTGTCATCATTTACTGCATAATTTTTTCTGATCGGTTTTTAACTGCGGTATGGATTCGGTATTTTTAAACAGCGAGTATGTGTTAAAAAAAAATTTCAATATATTTATTGCAGATTAATTTTGAGAGACTAATTATTTGTACTGATAATAAATATGACATATATTATAATATGAAGACGGGAAATTTTAATATATATATCATTTTTTTTTTATATAAAAATGCTTGGATACGATTTTTAGAAATGGGGGTGAGTTGGTCAGCAGGAAAAGCGCAACATTTTTCAAAATTTTTGTATTCAAAATTTTGGGTTCCATCATACATTTATAATAAACGGAGGATTGTGACATATATATACATATATATGGTATACAATTCACTAATTTAAATCATATAATTATTATTTTACGCAGTATAAATTTTTCAAAAAATGTATATATATATATACTTTTTTATAGTCACTATAATTCTAATATATATTTATATTACATATATTTAGTATATTTACGCCGTTTTTATACCACCAGATAATACCGTGGAAACCTTCTTTGGGTACTTATGTATTTACATATATATAGATATATATGTATATATTAATTATTTTGAAAATAATGTATAGATTTGTAGAAATATATGAATAAAGTTTTTGTTCCGATACCAAATAATTTGTGTTTTTAATTATTCATTAATTATCAGTAATTAATTATAAAATTGTTTGTTAATTTTTATCAATTAATTTATCATTTAACTGTTGAAAAAAAAAATTTTATTAATTGACATAGGATTGTGAGAGCAAATACAGAGTTATCAAAAAGTCTGTCTGAGGCCTAAGGAACGTGGGAATGTTACAGATTTTGTGCCACTTATCCGTGTCTCAAGATTAAGAAGATATATAAATATATACACAACAAATATATATAACATGTGCAGTTATTAAGTTACGCAATACTTTTTTATTTTAAATATTCGACTCAATTTACAAAAGCTCACGAATTAAATTTTTATTTTTAAAAATTTGAAATTTGAAATTTGAAATTTAAGTTCAGAATAAAAAATTAAATTCGAGGAATCATTTGCGATAAAATAAAAATGACCAGACAAATTACAGCGAACACTAAAACTATAATCCATTTTAATTACTCTGATTTTTATTTTTTTTTTTTTAGGTTCATATTTTAATAGATTTTCTTATCTTTTATCTTTCCAAGAATATTCTTCTTTAAATTGCTACCGTTTTATAAAACTTTGAATTTTTTTCCCAGCGATAACGTCCCATTCTACGGACTATTAAAAAATATATATATATAATCTATATTAAAATACCATCATTCTTTTAGTACTTTTTCTTACCTATATATACCACATATATTTAAAAACAATATATATATTTCAATTAAAAATTAAGAAACTCATTTTTATTGAAACCAAAAAAAAAGTTTTGCCCTTTGAAAATTTAGTTTTTTTTTACTCCTATTTCCATATCGGTCATCTTCCACTCGTTTAATTATTAATAATTAAATTATGGAAAAGGTCCAAACTGTTTCGAAACAAAAAAAAAATACAATATACATTGGTGACCTTTATTTCATATATTTTTAGCTGGCTCGCAAACGTACTGTCAATATTTGTTCTATTCCTAAAACCGGAAGAGATAGTCTCGATAAATTTTGACAGTTTAGTCATTCATAATAATAATCTAACTCTACCTATATATATAAATATATATATATATATATATATATATATATATATATATATATATGAATATAAAATCCCTTGAATTACGATTTTGCGTTAAGCGGAAGAATAAAGGATCATAAAGTACAGCTGTCGTGATTCCCTTCTTATCAAAAAATAAAAAAAAAATTTTTTTTTTATCTTCCATTTATTGCTGACATTAAAATAAAACTTTTTTAAATTTAGTAATAAACCAACTATAAACAATAAACTCACTGTATAATTAGAAAAAAATTATCTCATATTAATTAAATAATAATTCGTTAAAAAATTTAGTCAGGGGGGTTTATATTTATTCATTTATCATTTATATTATTCTAGAGAGTTAAAAGGGATCATACGTGAAGTTCGTAGTGTGACATACCTACTGATTACATATATGATATACATCGAAGTCAAAGACCGCTGATAGTTGGTTATTTTTTTTTGGTTTCGGAGAAATTGTTTTTTTTTTTTATTCTATAATTTTTTTTTTCACATATTTTGGAATTGCAGTAGATACTAGTGTGGTGTGACGTAGAAAAAAGTAAATAGTTGATCAAATAAAGTAGCCGAGTAGATTGTCGGTTAGGTTACCATGGAAATTATGAAGGAACATCGATAATCGGTGTCTTTACTACAAATATATATACATGTTTACATACATAGAGCAAAAGGGTACGCGAATTGACTCTGTGTAAAAAATGATCTATCTCATGTAGATAAAAATATTTATCGGTATATATTTTATCATTTACCCTATTTATATTTGGGTAGTAATAAGAAATAAATATGATATTTAAATATAGGGCGAAAAATCGAATGGATACTTAACTATAAAAAATCGGGAGTGAATTCGGATTTCATTGAAATTCTAATTCACTCTGTCAGAGTTACGGAGTTTTAGAAAAATCATTCCGCATATGGTTAAATCTGCATTTCCTCCAAACCAGAGTTTTATTATTAAAATAACCTCCTTTTCGGAGTTCATTTTACTCCAAAGGAATTAAATAAACACACAGTCATCCTCTGCATTAACTCTGGATTTAGTCTGCGTTCACTCCGCAAATTTTTTTTCGAGTAAAATTCTGAATTTATTTTTTTAAAAAATTAAAAGATTAAAGGAAAAGAGGGAAAAGATATCCTGAGACATGAATCTGTTGAGGATTTGAGACCAAAAAAATTTTTTTCCCGAATATTTCAAACTATTTAAGCTTAGGAGGCCCCGAAAACTATCAAGGTATGATTGGTTGCAGCAGTGATGAGAGAAATTTGTCTATTTTCCACTTAGAAAAGGGGCTCTGACTCCTGCAGGACATTTTCGGGACATTTCTGAATAAATTCTGTAAGTTGTGAATGAGAAAAAAAATATCAATTAAAATTAGACTTGAGAAAAATGAAAAAAAAAAAAAGTAAATTATAAACTGACATTTATTATGACAATAATTTAAGTAACTGATGTAAATTTTTATGAGGTTATTTTATTATAAAATTTAAAAGCCTCAAACATGAATTTGTTGGACCAACATAAGTCATCTAGAATATTGTAAAATACCAGCCGATATCACACAAGTGGTTTAGGAGGATGGGAGCATAACTCGGGCCGCTGCAGTGCAGTCCGAGGTTCAGAATCCCCGATCTTATTTTTATTACATTTTTGTTTTTATTTCCACTTGTTACGCTCGTAAAAACGAGTGGAGTACAGAAGGGGAAAAAATATAATAATAAAGAGAAAGAAGGCAAGTTGAAAATAGTTTTGCTGAACGATCTCAACGAGCCATAAGACTCTTATACTTAACTCCTGCAGTATATCATTTGTCGAGCCCTCGATTTCGAGAACGTGGCTTGAAATACGAGATCGGGACTGACGGACGCGTGACCGACCAGCTCATATTCGGTTTTACTTTTTTTTTTAATTTACTAGGTCTATTTTTTTTTATTTTTGTCTTTTAGTAAACATCTACATCAGAATGCTAAACTGTAAATATTTTTTATTTTTTTACAGTTTACATTCACATGTTATACATATATTAATTTATTGTTATCGATATTTTAAACAATCCGTCAAAAAATGTAAATAATTTTTTTTTTTTAGAATTTTATTGTCGATATATTTGGCCAAAAAATTTTTTACAGAGTATATATATATGTATAGAGAGAGACCAAACGGCCCCCTTAAGCTGCTAATTATTTTTAGTGACTTTTGGTCACTGAGTACGTTATTTATTTCTATCTCGAAATTCGCTTTAATTTTTCCAAAATTTGAAAAAACAAAATTTCGGGTCACCCCCTCGGAAAAATAACAAAAAATTTTTCCTATGGTAATTCCTTAAAGGGGTCCAGCGTGCCCCTGTCTCTCCTATTCTTCAGACAATAAAATTTTTTATTGATTTTTCAAAATTCTTAAAAATAAAAATATTAAAAAATATGGGAGCTCATTTACTATAGCTGTCACTATTTACAATATTAATTAAATAAGTTATCTCTAGATGTTATTAATTATTAATAAATTTTTTAAGTGAACAATTAATTACAATTTAAATATAATTAATCAAATTTAATAAAAAAAATTTGAAAAATTACAAAACAGTATTTTAATGCATTCAAAATATATGAGTCATCCTCAATAATTAATAATGCATTTATATATATATATATATATATATATATATATATATATATATATATATATATATATATATATATATATATATGTTAAGAAGGGCTAAGAGTAATAGAGTCGTGAAAAAAGATAAACATAAAATTAAAAAAAAAGGGGGAAGATGGGCATCGAGTAATTTTTGAAATTATGGATTTTTTTAACTAAAAATAATTAAAACATTGGAGGTCATCTTAAATTTTCACACAATACTCATCATCATTATTTAATCATTAATGTACAAATTACGTGCTGGCGCATTATCAAGGGCGGTGATTAAATAAAAAGTAATTTATAATGAAAAACAATAAGAGTGCAGTGGATAGGATAAGATATCTGAAATAAAACCGCGTAAACTTTGACCCAACGGAAGGAAACTCGAGACTATCGATTTATAATCATTGGGTTTATTTTTATCCACCAACAACTTTACAAATATATCACTTATACATATTATATTTTGATAATATTTTTAATTCAAAGGGAATGGAATAATAATTATTAAAAAAAAAAAGTTCAATTAAACTTGACCACCCGCAGTTGAATTAAATCTACAAGAGTAAGATAAAGCTTTTTAACGTCTTCTCTTCCTCAAGTTTATGGTTTATGTATGTGTATATATGTCTATATATTTATAAGTATCATCTTGTGGTATAGTTTTTGCAAAGTGCACATGTGGTAATTCCGCGGTGATTTTTTAACGATAAGCATACATACTAAAGAAAAAGACTATTAAGAGTGAGCAGTACGTAGGGTACGAGAGGAAGAATAAGAAGAAAAAGATAATGATAAAGATGAGCTGGACCTTACGATGATCTTACGAATAGCTTGAGCGAATCGTAAATGCGATGGTGCGCACATCCGTAATTTTATATATTTTATTAATTTATTTCATTACTTTAATTATAATTTCTTGTACTTTTTTTTTAAAATTAATTTTCTATTCATTTAGAGGTCGGGCTGAAATTAAGATTAAAAAAAAAAATATTTAATTGTCGTACAGATAAATATTAAAATTTCAGGTTTTTTTTTTTTATAATGGGGTAAAATAGACAGCTAATTAAATTTTATTTAAATTATAATTATTATTATTATAGACTTTTTTTTTTTCAAATTTCAAAAATTTTTTTTCGTCGCTTAAGATGACCGACTTGACCCATTTTCAGGTAAATATTATAAAATAGCTGACTAGGGTAAAACGGTCACTTAAAAATAAGAAAAAAAATTTGTATTTATTACGGGTGGCCGACTTGGCCCATATTCTTAGGGTACGTAAATATTTTATACCAAAAATAAAAATAATTTTTTTACGATGTCAGTTTTACCCCAACCTCCGATATTTATTTGTTTATTTAGAAATAAAATTTGTTTTGAACTCGTGAGAAAAATTTATTTATTTTTTTTTTAAATAGACACTCAATGAAGTGTAAAAAAATCAAAATGGTAATAAAAATTAGAAAGGTAATAAAAAGCTGTTTTCCCTAAAAAATTATGTGAAATAACTAAATTTAATATTTTTACGAGCGTCAAGTGGTTCTGCATTGAACCGGTGATTAATTTATGAGACGTTTCTAAACAAGTTTTTTTTATAATTTTTATGGCACTCGAACCCTCTGCTCGTCAAACAGAGTCCAGGGTCCGAGATCCCGGTCCGGAAAATTTCACTACTGTCGTAAAAGTCTAATGACACACTTATTTCCTCGTAAATAAAAGGAAAAAAAATAAAGTAAATTTTTTACTCAGGGGTCTGTTGACGATGACTCAATAAAGCTCGATACGAGGGCTGTTACAAACTCGGGTATCGTAATACGACCCGATTATTTTGTCTAATCGCTTTACTTACACAGCTCGAAAAGTGAGAAAATAAAAAAAAAATTTTTTCTGAGGACCCTTAGTTTAGTTTACACGTCAAAATACACCCTAGTAAATTTATTTCAACTGTTTTATTTTTTTTTTTTAAGAAATAAAACAAAAGCTTGAGATTGTAGCGAACACCTGTAAGATCGTGGCTATTTTTTATGGACTTAAACTTTGGTTAAACAGGTGACGAATTATTTTACTGAACTAATGTATAAACGTACCGACATCCGTTGTGATATATGTGTATATATAAAGTTTTATTTTTGATTGACATGACCACCGCAGTTGCTAATATTTAATGTGTGTTCATTATTGTCGAGTGGGTGATTATAACCAGACAAATCTACTTTTAATTATTATTAGAAATTTTTTATTTTAAAATTTTTTTTTAATTCTTTAAATTTTTACAAAACGCGGAAACGTGAAAATGCCGGTTGAGAATTAAAAAAAAAATTTAAGGCAGAAAAAATGGATCCAGAATTTTTATAGGGAAACTTGCCTGGGCAAGCTGGACATGGGAAATTTCTTTTACACTGAAAATTTCGAATTTCAAAGAAAAATTTTTTTTTTTTATTTTCCGACAAAGTGGAGTAGCATCAAAAATTTAAGACAGAAAAAAATGGGTCCAGAATTTTCATCCATAAGCTTGCCGGGGCAAACCGGACATGGGGAATTATTTTTAAATTCCACAAAATAATTCTGAGAGTACTAAATTAGATTTAAAAAAATGTATACTCATCCTATACATACATGTATGATAAAAAAAATGAATAAGAAAAGGATTAAGTGGAAAAAAAATGTAAAAATTAAGGATAGCACGCATGATGTTCATCTTGAAGCTGTCATCTATGACATGAGGATCTTTTGAGCCTTTTAAAACCATCATCAGTTGTTCATCCAGCACAGTAGTCTAGAGTTACTTTTTTCCCAAACCGATCTCAAAAACAAAAAAAATTAAACGATCATCTTAAACCTGAGGCTTCTTCTTAAGCATTCGGTCCGTTTGACACTTGATAGTTACCAAGACCAAGGGATTTTATATTAGACCCAGTGGCCGACGTCGCCAGTCTAAAATAAAAATCACGTGTTACAAAAATCACACGATAGTTAATAAATTAATAAATAAATACTCTACATATATGTGATAAATTTTAAATTCCACAGCGACTCGTTATATTATTCGTAGTTAGTTATTTCTTGTATCGTAGCAATGCTTCAAATGCCCGATAGGATCTTTCCCGTTGATAAATCACTACCGGAAATACCGGCAAAAAATTTCTATCTTCATTGCTCGAACTCGACTTACTCATATCTTGCTCTAGATGTTTAATTGGCAAGCGCCCGTTACATTATATAGTTACTCTCATATTTTTATTGAGACTATTTGAAAAATAAATAATTACATTTATGGGATCGTACCTCAGAAGACCGGCCCTTGCTCTGCGTAAAATAAATTTTTAGCTCGATTAATTAAATTTGTTGAGATGTTTAAAAAAAGCTCGTCTGGTTTTAACTTGAGAAAATTTTTTCAAACCCCGATACGAGAATAAAATTAGTGCCCTTGGCGGCGCACGACTACGAGGGACGTAGCGCGTGCTACGCTCAAGATCTCACACAGTGGCTTCTTTGTACAGCCTATTTATTTATCTGTCAACAATTACACCGGCCCGCGACCCAGCAAGAAACTTCGCTGGACTGCTATATATATATGCTGCCAACAAAAAGATTTTAAAAATAAATAAAAACCATTTGGCAATTTATTGCCCGTCAATATGGTTATAAATATATCTGCGATGTAAATAATCGGGAGTGAATTCGGATTTTATTTCAATCTCAACTCACTCCGTCATTTGGAGTTACGAAGTTTTTGACAAAATCTCTCCGCGAACGGAGTAAATAGTGAGTTTTTTTAAGCGGAGTGATTTGAATTTTATTTGAATCCGCATTCACTCCAATTCGGAGTTTTGATATCAAAATAAACTCCCTTGTGCAGAACACTCAAATTTTTTCGGATTATTTTTGGATATCTGTAATTTTGAATAAAGCGTAGAAATATCATTTTTGGCCACTGTTACATTTGCGGACATTTATCAATCTATTTAAATTTTTCACGTGTCCAAAACTGCGCTAAAGTGGCCATGAACGGCACTTCTACCCTATATGTAGGAATTCATGCATAAAATTGAATTTTGGACGTCATGGAATGGAAGCTAAATGAAAAGAATTATTAGTAAAGTTTTCATTGATTGAATGTTCAGTTTGAACTGCCATTAGAAGAAGTCAAATGTGGGTTAATGTCGACCAATTGTGTCCCTACGGCTAAATTTATCAGAATCAAAGCTATTTCCGAATTAACTTTAACCTTTTTTTGTACTAGCAAATTGTGGTGAAATCAATTTCCGGCATTCGATGGACCAAATGCCGAACTCTGTCCGATAAAAGGTTTTATTTTTGCCGACCCAAATCGTTTATTAACTTGACATTCATAATTTCTAAAATACTTTCTTGTAAGGAAACTAAAACGTCTAAAAGTAACTTTCGTTAGAAATATAGACAACGCGCCGTTCTGAATTTTTAAATCTACTGAGCTTTTAATTTCGAAATTCTGGAAAAAAATGGCGAAAATTTCTATATAGTTTTCAAGAGTTTGAATCGAGAAAAAATGTAGTTTTATACAGGAAATTGCGGAATTCAATAAATCATCTGCTAATTTGACATCCAAAATTCAAGTTTACGAGCATGCATTTTTTGTTATTCATAGTAAATCCAAATACAATTTTAGAAATTTTATAAAGTCGAGATTTTCAAATTTAGAAAAGTTAAATTATTTTTTAAAATTTCAGAATTTCTTAGATATTGGAAAAAAAACCTGAAATTTTATTGCAAATATAAGACGTACTTTACTTTTGTTACATTTTCCAAAAACCATGCATAAAGAATTTTGTCATAAATTTTTCTAAGCAGGCTTGACCCAGGAACTGTTGAGTATGGAACAAAATCAGCTTTCACAATGATCTCAGAATCAAATCCATCTGTCAAATCATTGTGAAAACCAGTTTCGTCTAGAAGAATCGCCAAAATCCAATAAGCACCACCTGAAAAATGAAATTCTTTAAATAAAACAAACATTACAATTTTCAATTAATAATTTTATAATTACTAATGAATATATATATATATAAGAGTTATCGTTAAACAAAATAAAATGAAAGCGATAAGAGAAAAATAAAAGTACTTTTTATGGACTCGAGTAATAATCTTATAATGAACTACCGTTAACGAGTAAAATATTGAGAACAAACTCGTATAATATTTCGCATGCTTATTATCGCCGCTGGTAGACGTTTATATGGAGTGATAAAGAAAATGACCTATGATCCGATGGGTTACTGCAGCTGGAAAGACCATATTTTAATCCATTAAATTTTCAAGTCCCGACGTCTCCAGTTCAAGTCTCAAGAGCCATTTTTTTCAGCACAATTTTTTTTTCTTTTCGATATAATCCAGCTCACTTGATAATCCTTGATATGTTTTAACGACTCTCTTTAACCGTCTTTTTGAATCTTTCACTAATTCTACTATATCAGAATTATTTAAATGCTTGATTACGACCGCTATTAACATTCATTTCTCAGAAATTATTAGTTTATCTTATTAATGGGCCATTAAGACTACAGTGTAACAGATTAATATTTTAATCGTTGGTTTTTATTATTTTACCAATTAATGAGTTATCTCAATTATTAAATATTTATCTGCTTACGCTCAGAAAATTGAAATAGTCAATAAAAAGCAGTAAAAAAACTTTCTGTGCTCTCGCTACAGTCGATATGTCAGGCTCCTATTTTTATTATTTCCTGCACTCGGTAAGCGCGAGAACTATCATTACCACGCATCGGCAAGTTATCCCGAGTGATATTACCACCAGTCGCTACAGCAGATACCCGGTTTATCAACGGAGAATTCCTCCGTCGGTATTGTAGAAAATGGTAAGAAAATTTTGTTAAAAAATGCTTATTTTTTATAATTTCAAAAACTGACTAATTTCGACAGAAAGAATGAAATTAGGCGGGAACACCCATAAAATTTATAGAAGTTACTGAAAATAACATGAATTATCATTGAGGAATTTTCGAGCATTAATTTCAGGAAAAAATTTCATCATGTAAAAGATCAAGGAAAATTGATATGAGCAGAAAAAAATGTAATGTAAGTGTGAGTCTGAAGACTATAGACTGAGCGTGTAGCTGTAGAAAATCGAAAGGAATGAGCATGGGGAGAGTGAGGGGAGGATGAGAAGAGAGGAGTGAAGACGTATACGCCATTCAGACACATAACATTGCACACTATAATACTCTACACTCTATACTGTAGTGTATATAGTATATCGTGTATAAGCTACCTACAGGCTGTATAGTAATACAACGGCGTCCGGACCATTGATAGAGGCGACCAAGCGAGGTCAACTATTTGTACGCGTGACAGACCCCTCCTATCCAGAGATTCTCAGACTCTTTTATATTGCGCTGTTCCTATCGTGCTTAAACTATCGCAGACGTACTAAACTATACTATACACAGCATCACTTATAGGACACATATATGTATACATTAGTATGGAATTCAGGAAAAATTTATGAAAACGTTTCGAGAGTAATGAAATAATTGTGTGAGAGAATTCGAACAAATATTTAAACTTGTTAGGCTTTTAAAAAATATTTAACTTGCAGATAAACAATTATTGCGTAATTAAGACGTGATAAGTGATGAGAGAAAAAAACTACTGGAAAAATTTAACAGTCTGGCAATGTATGGGGTCGCAATGCGTCATGCCACTTTATTTTATTCTCAGACAGCTAATTGTTATAATTAAGAAGATCGCAACTCGAGAATAACTCGGCAAAGTTATATTTGTACGTATTTAAGTAACCGCCTGCACATTCCTCAATTTCCACGCTATTTTTATCCGAGATATCACACTATTGTCAGCTCACATTTTATTGTCTACTTAATTGTCGACGGACACTATAATTAATAATAATCTCTCGTTGTTTTTCCACGTTGCGATATACAGAAATTACGCGACAGTAAATTATTTATTTCATTACTTTTCGTCATTATGTCCCCATCAACTGATTACAGATCTAATCCACTTCGGAAAATTTTGAGTCTAATTAAAAATTTTTGAAAATCTCCGAAAATTGTTTTGTTTGCGTCCAATTTAAATCCCAACTTATTTTCAAATACTTCTTTCTTTTTTCAATTTAATAATTTTAAATGTAAGCTTACAGAAAAAAGAAGTCTAATTTCGAAACAAAAAAGACAAAGGCAGTAATTTAATTCTGCTAGTAAATTATGGATCATTTACAATAAAAAAACTTCGATTTGAAATGATAATAACAAATAAAGTATCTTAAAAACTTGTGCAATAGCTGAAGATCTATACTTCGAACTTCGAACATGTAGCGAACTTCATAAACTTCTTTTATATATATATTTATCCATTACAATGTTCATTGTAGATTATGTTAAGGAAGCTGGCGCAGTCGCAGACAGAGTATACATTTATACATCTACACACATTTATATATATATATATATATATATATATATATATATATAAGTGATCGGGGATGCCTTTACTTAAAGAAGAGTAAGAAGTATGGAGTAAAAGATGGGCTATACAAGGACCTAAGCGGTCAGTGGGAACGGAATGCAGGTACCAGTCGACAGAGAGCCAATCTCGCTAGCTCTTTCTTGCCGTCCGTATTTTTAAAATATATTATATCGGTATCTCTTCACCACACGCCGATCCACACGAATTCGAATCTTATATCGTCTACAATACCGTACACCGTTTCTCACACCATTCGACATTTAATCCCCCTTATTTCCAAGCCCTCTTAATTATTTCAAAAATTCAAAGAAGTTACTATTGTCCTTTTTTTATACATTTATATAACCATGCGCATTATGTCTGGGTCATATATTTATAGATTTTCCTAAGTCATCTATACCTACGTAAAAAATTATCATAAAAAAAAATAATGACAGCGAACTCAAAATTTCGGGTAATTCTGAAATTTGAGTTGATAATTTTTGGAACTTCAAAAAATTAAAGCGTAAAAAAAATTTCTATTTCTATACCTTGTTCTTGAAAAGTTCTTACAGTCAAAAAAATTAATAATTGGCTTTAAAGTCTTTTTTTTTCCATGTTCTTAAGTCCAGCGAAATTTTCAAGACGGATTACATATTTTTGCTCAGAAAAATATGAAAATTCTTTCTGAAATTTTTTTTTTACTTCTGAACGTTTTCAAAGTTCAAAAAATGATAAACTCAAAGTCAATAATTTTATCAAATTTTGAATTTCACGGTTTTCAATCTTCTTGGAAAATTTCCAGAACGAACTTTTTTTTCACGGGTAGTCTTGTTAACCATAAGCTATAACTAGTCTCAGTAATGGGTCGCAACATTGTTACCACTCGTTAAAAACGGTTATGCGTTAATAAGCTAGTTAATATGTCTGTGTGTAATTACTATATATATACATTACCGTATATTAATGCATATTTATATATAGCCAGTTCTATGTTACAAAGTAACATATATTTGTATGAATAAGTATTTATGTAGCAATAGTTGTTACACCTGCAGGCATACGATAATTATTTATTTCATCCTGCGTAATAAACTTTACGCCTGAGCTTACTAAAAAAATTTAATATACATATTACACTCATGTCATTACGATAATTATCATTGATTATTTAAATTCCTTGGAAGGGGGTTTTTTATTTTATTATATTGCTTTGCTGCTGAGAAAATATGAGTGTCGGTACGGTATTGAGTATAGTACTTTACGTTATGACGGGGTTCGATGGACGTTAGTTTTTTTTTTATTGCATTTTACGAGGCGTTATTAATTGCCCGGAAGATAGTTTGCTAAGTACTTTTCAGTTTACACCACGGGGTAAGATGGCCGACTTTACTTGGGAAGTAATAAATGATAAAATATTATTATAAGGGTTTTTTATGCCGGATAAATTTAAATAAATTTTTTTTATAGGGTGTTAATTATTTTAATCTGTGGTTGCGGTTGGCTGGAATGTTGGTTGGAATGGAAGTGAGAGAAATTCGATTTTTGTAATTTTGAAATTTTAACTTCCCGCTAAGAAAATCGAAAATTTTCAATAATTTCGGGAAATTATTGTTTTCACCCCGATTTGCGAAAATCGAAATTCTAACAAATGTCGACGTTTTGAGGTTCTAGGAAGCTATTTTGACTAAATTCAAGATGATGTCCGAGTGTATGTATGTACGTATGTACGTATGTAAATATTCTGTAACTTTTGAACGGATAAACCGATTTTGATCGTTAAGGTGTCATTCGACGCGGCTTGTTTTTTTTTATATTTTCAAAATTATGAAGGATTTTAAAAAAAAAATTTAGTTGAAGGAAATATTAAATTTTCTAAGTGATAAGAGCATGAGTAGAAAATTTTTATGACTTTTTTTAATGAAATAAAAAATATATAAATTTTCATAGTGTATTAGTTTTATAATATGTAAAAAAAATAGCGTGGGCTATAATAATATGATAATTTACAGATAATGCTGATGAATAATGCAAAAGATTTACTTGCCATAGACATGTACTATGTCATTGTCAATCTATACTGTTTCAATCTCTGGAAATCGTTTCATAATGGATAAGTAAGATATGAGTTAAAAAAAATAGTTTTAAAAAATTTTAACCAAACAACTTGTATGATAAAATGGGGTAAGTCAGCCATTTAAATTCATACTTTATTCAATATTAGAAACTTTTCTTTCTTACTGCAGCCAAAGAAAAATTTCTATTTTCTTTCTTTTTGATGTTCATTTTAAAAAATTTTTTTTTTGTTGCCACATTCAGAATAAAATCTGAATGCTTTTAAAAAAATTCAGTGAAATATTCAGTCGTTTTGTCATTTTTTTAATTCGTAATAATAATTTTAAAAATTCAAATTTATTTCCGAAATTTGGTTTGCTCGGCTACAAATATCCAATTTTCCAATATAATTTAAAAAAAAAAATTTCAGTACGTAAATTTAATTGATACAGAAACTGATTTAAAAATAATTTTGAATCAGCTCGTTATTAAATTTGAAGCAACTTTTTATACCCTAACTGTTGTTAACCAGCCCATTATACACAACTAAAAAATAAAAAAGACAGGATATCTTATGGTTCATTTACAAGCAAACGTAACATCGTGGGCTCGTAAAACCAAATATTTTCCACGCCCACTTGGTTCGCGCACGCAACAAATATCATGGGCAGAAAATAAAAAATTAAAATCACAAGTGAATAATATTCACTTCCTTGCCCATTAATCCAAGTTATGCACATGTTACATACAATGTATTTTATTGGTTAATTAATATGCTGATTTTGCCACACGAATAAAATTACCGATCAATAATTACTAGCGAGCGTGATCGCTAATAAATCAATTTTTTTTTTAAATTCATTATTCATTAAAAATTTATTAATAAAATTGTCTAATAATTTAAAGAAAAAAATTAAAGTCTCAAGTAAATATATAAATATATGTTGTTTATATTTATTTAGTGATTAAATAAATAAAAGACGACTTGTTAAAGTAATAAAGTTCTATGGAGAATCCGTGCGTCGGAAGTAGTTTTAAAAGAATGAGAATGAGAGAGAGCCCGGTAGGGAGAGAGGGGGAGGGGAAGAAGGTGGAGGTTTGTCACGATCGCGAGTGGCTTATCGCGCGACGTGTCGAGCCATAAACGAGTCTGATGCCTCGGTTACACTCGTACAGATAAAGGTGTACGTGGTGATGAAGACAAAGCCGACATATATATCACCGACATTATGTTATACACATTGAGATTACGTGTAGACTTAAAAACTATGTGCGTACTCGGTACTTTTTCTATTAGATTTATTCACCAAAACTACCAGCTAATGAATAACTGAATAAATAAATATTTTAACTGGAAAACACAGCAATAAAATAACCTGTAATGACTTCGGCGTCGTCCATGCAAATTACTACTCAGTAATTCACTTTTTTCGTTTCACTTCTGTACCTCTACGATGATTAATTTATTTATTTTCACGTATGGAGAATTCAAAGCTCTTTATACTCAAATTTTTCTTACTTTTTTATTTTTTGAATCAAGCGAAATTTTCATTTCTCATCATAATTTTTTAATTTTGAGTCATGTAATATTTCGGAAAATATTTAAGTTACACCCTTTTAATTACACTCAATATTTCAGTCGTCTTCGGCTATGATTTGAAAAAAAAATTTATTCAAATATTTTTTAAAAAATTAATTTTTAAAGATCTTTTATAAATTAATTTTTTTTTTTGTGAAATTTGAATTTTTTCGATTTTTAAATTCAATCTTAGAATCTGCACCCTCTTGTGCTCGAAATTATTTTAGTTATTAACTCGAATTTAAAATAAAAGAATCAAATTATCCAAGTTATTTATTATAAAAAAAAAAAAAAAAAATCCCAGTGAACAAAAAAAGTCACAATTAATTAAAAAAAAAAATTTAACAAAATAAATTATCTCATTAACTCGAACAGAGACAAAAATATATAGTAAAATGCGTAGAATAGCAGCAGGAAGATTTAAAAAAATATCCTTAAATAGTAAATCTTATAAAATAGTAAACCATGAGAACAAAGATTTGCGTTTTTATTAGCGTACATTTAACGTGTACAGCTTACATATCACAACCACCAGCTCCCGTGCACAGTACATACGCGCACTGCAATCCGCCAGTCGGCGTGGGACCAGGGCAACTCAAAAAGTCGCACGGCGTCCCAGCGGTTCTCATCCCTCAGCCCCAAGTCCACGTGTTTCCTCGCTTCCACAAACCCCCGGGCAAAAAACAAAAAAACAAAAAAAATGAAACATAAAATAAGCGAAATTGCGCAAAAATGGATGAACCAGAATGACAAATACAATCAATCACCCAGATAAGAACTAACAACGCCGAGTTTAAAGTCTGACTTAAATATTTCCGCATACTTATTATTAGTCAGGTCAACGAACCGATCAATTAATTATTTATTTTCTCCTTTTTTTTATTTACCATCATAACTAATTTAAGTTCTTATCCTCTCTTGCTTGCCACCAAAACGTTGGCATGCCATGTAATGCCACTACACGGCGGAGAAAAAACCCAAAGATGATGACCAGAGAGCGATAAAAAATAATACGATAGCTATCAGGACATTTACGAGCCCGGCTTAAATAGTGGGCACATCAGGCTGGTCCTTGTACGTACATGTAATATAAAATGAGCGTAATGGTACAGGATTTGGTGCACAAGATATAACAACACATGTAGAAGTGGTTTGCTGATGGGTAAATCATATAAATGTGTGAGGCATAACAAGGGCAGCTGGTGTCGGGTTTATTTGTAAGACGTATAAATTTATAGGGCGAAAAGAATGAGGGCTAAGTTATATTCTGAGCTCTTATGTGACCCGTGCGTAAGATTATATGTGCGTATATATAGAGGAGTCTGGGTCTGGATCTGGATCTGGATCTGGGTTCGGGTCTGAGTCTGAGTCTGTGTCTGTGTCTTCGGTCTAGTTGTGTCAGTCCCTAGTGCACTCGGAGATTAAAATAAGTAAAGAAGGAACGAAAATCTTTTAAAAGATGGGCACGTGTCAAAGACATCTGCCCAAAAAGGGTCCATGGTTAGCTTCTATTATTGATTTTGTTTCTATTCTGTCTCTTGGATGTTGGATGCAAGTTTACCGAGTATAAAATATATGTAACAGCTGCAAGGTCTTATGAAAAAAAAAAAAAATAAATGGCAGTTACACCTGCCCTTTGGGTTGGCTTGAAAGCGAGCTAACATAGGGCGCACATAATATAAGTACAAGGAGTTTCTTTTGATTATGAGGACAGGGCAGGTGAAGATAATGGGAAAAAGTAACTCGAATTGGGACACAATGAATTTGGAGCAATGTAAAGATTTTTAGAAAATTTTATGTTAAATTGGGGGGATTATTTTGGGAAAAGGAAGTTCGGGTGGACGAGAACGCGGGTTTTAGTTGGCTGAGGACGTGTTGAGATCAAGGAATGGTCCAAGGGGACTTGCTGGGGAGTAAGTGGAGATCAAAGGACGGGAGACAAACGGCTGTTTGACTGTTGGTGGATAGCCAGTGGAGGAATTGCGGAATTCAATGGGGAGACAGGAGTGTCTAGTGCGGATGGTATTTGGCGCGGCATTGTGTGGGGTGACATAAGCTGCGTCGCGGCGCTAGTGGCTATTTCTGGCCGGACGTCGACCCGCAGACGCCTCCCAGACTAACGCGCTGAATGCTTTACTTTACTTTTGTTGGTTTATGTGTCTGCTAATTTAATGTCGAGAGCTCATTTTACTCGAGACGACTGTACATAAGCGATGAGATTAATGATCTGGATTTTTTGAGATGACTAACCGCCCACGAGGGGATATTAATTCGCGAGACACCGAATTGCCAGACAATCGGGACAATTTTTTTTTATTTTATTAAAATCTTATTATTTATGTTATTTCAAATTGTTGTGACGATAGCTGGGTGACTAATTGAGATAAATGGACGTTTGAGTTGGTCATTGGAAAGGAAATTTCATTTTACACAATTTCGGTCTCTTTTAAAAACTCACTAATATCAATAGTTTTTTAAATAGAGCCATTTTTAATTTTTAGAAATAATTAAACTTTTTTTCAAATTACGAAATTTTTAAAACAGCTTTAACTTTTAAACGGTTGATTTTATGAAGTTTTTTAATCATACAGAAATTGCAGGAAATTCAATTTCCTACAATTTCGGTCTGATTTAAAAATATCCTAGGATCGATAGTTTATAAGATACAGCCGTTTCAAGTCTCAGAACAATGTTATGATATAAAAAAAATTTTTTTGAATCGAAGCGACTGAAATATTTGAGCGAACCATTTTACAGATTTTTTAATCAATCCAAAGTTGTCACTAATAAAATTCTCTTTCCAAAAACCTATAAAAAAGACCAGGGCAAAACGGACCCCCCCCCTTAAATTTACTATAAAAGAAAAATTTTTTATAACAAAATTTTGATAAATTTTTTCGCGTAGGATAAAAAGATTAGCGGCTTCGAGTGGCCACCTTGCCCCGCTTTTCCTAATAAAATATATTTTCTTACTCATCAAAATAAAAATATTGCCAATGAAACTCAAGATTTACCTTGAAATTTACTGTTTAAATAAACTAATTAATTTTTATTGGAATAAATATAAGAATAATGAATATATGAATGGTCACCGAGTATCTTAGACTCATAAGAACATAACGAACACGAAAGGAAGCTCATTTCCTTCCTATCGTGCGTCCGATGTCACGCGCAGCCGTTTATATAATTCATCCTGTGACGTCAGCGGTTCACTCCATTCATTAATACCGACTACTGTACACGTACTAGTACAGTAGTAGTCGTCTTTATGCGTTAATGTTTAATGTGTAATGTGTACAACAGATGATAGAGTGAGATAGCGTAGTAAAAAATCTAACGGCATCAGTCCCCCGATGCACAACGCACACTCATCACTCCCCCTCTCTCTTTCTCTCTCGCTCTTATTCACTCAAACCCAGAGCTTCCTAACCGACATTTCCGCTTTGATATAATCGGCATTTATGGTCTCGCTGACAGTAAATATATTTAATGCAGTCAAGTGCATTCATTTAATATCCTTAAATATTTATCGTTTATTTAAACAATTACTTTACTTTTTTATTATCAAGACATTTTATTTTTCTGGTAATAAATCGGTTTAAATTTGAAAAAAAAACAACACGCGGTTAATGCATGAAATTTAGTTTATAGTTACTCGCCACCCGCTGACATGACATAATCATTCTTCAGTGATAGCGCCGACATTTTCTGGTGATACGGGTACTAAATAATATTTTATTTTAAGTATATATATACACGGGGAAAGAGGGAGCCCAGAAGTAAAATTATAAAAAAAATACGAAGCAAAATTTTTTTTTAATTTCGATAAAAAAATTGAAAAATTTAAATATTCGTAAATATTCAAAAAAAAAAAAAATGTTATTTTGGCTTTGAATTAAAAATTTAAAAAATTACATTTTCGCGGTTTTCGAGTTCAAATGCCGGCGTCGGATAGAAAAAATTAAAATTTAATGTACTCCATTTTGTACACGAGCTACAATATTTGAGATGCTGATTAAAATTTTTATATTCGTAAGGAAATTTAATCTTAAGTGATATTTGAAGTAAGAGATAGAAATCGAGTACTTGAAATTTTTTAAAAAATTTTTCTAATTTTTTTTCCGGTTTCTTTGAAATGGTATTTTAAATTATAAAATAACAAATGTCACCTAAATTTGTATATAAATTAACAGACTTTTTGAAACAGACGTACTTTCAAGCTTCCATTTAATTTCAAAACCAGTCTAATAATTTTTAATTAATTTTAAAAATCTATATATTGACGGTAACCTAATTTTGCTTCGGACATAATTTTAGTAAAGCAAAATTTTTTTTCAATAAATTTTCATTTTCGGTCAGTCGAATAAAGTTACGAAATTTAATTAAAAAAATTTTCATAATAATTAGTGAAAAAAAAAAAAAAAAAGTAATTATTAGTGTCATAAAGTAATATAATATAATATGTAGCGGTAATAATTTTTTGTTTTTTTTTTTAGTAAAATAAATTGTACGGTAACGCCGAGCGACGAATGACGTAAGAGACCGTCACGCGATAAGAATTCTGACGCCTCCATTCACGGGAGAATACTGATGTTAACTCTGCCGTAGAGTCGAGTACGACAAAATACTTTAGATTTGTGATATCAAATGAATAATATTGATAATAATAATAATAATATATTTATAATTATTATTATTTGGAACAACAGAGTTGCGAAATTAATGAGCGACTTTAAAAGGCACTTTGACCTTTGTATAGAATCGGAGATTAAATTTAAATCGTTGGTATGAAAAATATATTTTCGTTTAAAATATATATAAATAGACATTACGAAGTCGGCGAAGCGTGTTATTGTCCTTTGTTGAGGTGGTTTATACGCTTGATTTTATTACCCGTAATTGTAGTTATCAAAGGGAAGAGATAAAATTTTTAGCGGCGGGTTTTTCGTTGACGGACTTGAAAAATAATCATTTTTTATTTTTAATTTATAATTTATAATTTGTAATTCAGGTGGAGATATCAGAGTAGGAATGCGATGCTACATGTATTGTAGTTGTCACAGGCGTTACGGGTGTTTGCGCAACAGGTCAGTCGCGAACCCGCGCAGGTGGCGCTCTGACGCAAATGTTTCATCAGTACGTGCAATAATAAGTTTTTACTACGAGCTAGTATCTATATAATAATTTTATAATACTCAACTTACTTTATATATTTATAAATATCAATAAATTTAAAAAAAGTCAAATTTGTCTAATTTCGATTTTTTTTAGTCAAATTTAGTAATAAATCTCAAGAAAATTTTTTTAAAAATTTTTTAGACCCACGATCACAATAAAAAGACAAATTTCGAGCTGAGTCTAATTTCGGTTGCAAAAAAAAATTTTTTTACCCGCAATAATTACAGAAATTAAAAAAAAAAAAAAAATTTCCAATTCTTGACAAATGAAAAATCCGACTCAGTCTCGTATAAATAATTTTTTAGCCATAGAATAAAAAATAAAAAAAACTTACTCGCTCAGGGTAAAACGGTCATCTGTAAAATAAAAATGAATAAAAAAATTAAAAGCAATATTTAATGAAAATAAAAAAGTTATTAATTATTCAGTAACGCCTGTTGTAGTCTAGAGTTCATCCGGCTGATGTACAAGCTCTCTTATGTATGATAAGTAGGATCGGATGATACGCAGGCGTTCATAATAGAAAACGTAGCACACATAGATAGATAGATATTGTTACAGGAAAGAGGAGGAAACGATGGAAGAACATGTACGTACATAGGGAAAGGGAGCCAGTGACGTCATGCTACCGGAAGCGGGTCACATGTGTAGCGTGTGACCTACTTAAAAGTAACGAGGGACAAAAAAAGACCGAGCGAACTAAACATATATATCCCGAGTAGGTTCAACGCCTTCGGGGATTCATGGGCAAGGAATGCCGCCTACTACTAATGTAATCTAACTACTACTACTTCTACTACTGGCACTCACATTTCCCTTATACTAGTCAATACTGAATAAAGGAGAACAAAAAACGACACGCAAAACTTTCTAAAAAAAAATATCCAGGGTCGTCAACCCGCGAATATCGCGGTGCACGCGAAAAAGGATTCTTTGGGTCAGTGGGTCACGAATCTCCAAATCTATTTTTTTTTAATCATTTTTTTTTGGTGGAAATTGAGAGTTCCGAGTGTGGATGAGACCAGGACCGAGGCTAGAGGAGGGGTATTGTGTAAAAAATAGTTTAGTTGGTTAAAAGAGAAATGAGTACGGAATTGGGATGAATAAACACCCCCGTGGATTTAAAACAGCTATTGTAGCTCGGCGGACACCGTGGGAACAAGTACTTTGGAATGGAGATCCCGCGGTTCATTCATGGCTCAAGAGCTCGATCAACCGAGAGACTACTTCTGTATGTATATATAACATAACGGGTCTGCCAACGTCACGAATAAAGAACTCAAGAAAATTTTATTTTTTTCATTTTTTCTGCGGAATTCATTTTTTTTTACTGGGAGTGAGGACAATTTTTTTTTTTTATTGAACTCTAAATAAAGATTAAAAAAAAATGCGCTGATAAAAATATTTTTTTGGAGACCGAAATTACTGGGGCTGGAACTTGGATTTGAATTTGAATTTAAAAGCTACAAGTGGAGGCAAAAAAAAAGTTAATGAGAAAGATGATTTATTAATTGTGAAAATGATATTTTTTTATTTTCTTACAATTTTTTACCAAGATATAATTTTATTAAAAAATTGCAAGATCAATTTTCATGAAAATAAATTTACCAATGAGAAAACTACAGGAAAAATAATAAAATAATGAAATTTATTCTACTCCTCACACTGTAAAAAATTTTCGGAGTGAACGCGGAGCGGATGACTGTTTATTTATTTAATTCCCTCGGAGTTAAATTTCCTCCGAAGGGGAGTTTATTTTAATATTAAAACTCCGAATTGGATTCAAAAAAATTCAGATCATTCTGAAATCACCCCGTTGAAATGACAAACTCTCTATTTACTCCGTATGCGGAATGATTTTTATTTAAATCCGAATCCACTTCCGATTTTTTTACAGTGCAGTAGACTGAAAATTTTAGGTCCATGTCTAACAGGTTTAAAAAATAAAAAATAAAAACAGGCTTGTAGTTTTCGGGTGTACTGTAGTACAGTAGGTACGTAAGCCCTGAGAATAATGCTCAGTAAGTTTAAAACGGTGGCGAAGGGTCGATCCCACGGACCCTATTAGTTATACCAACCACCACCCGGTTTTAATCACCTCTCTGGAAACGTCCCATTGTTCGCCACTGGGACAAAGGCACAACCTGGAATTCATCTGCAAGCTATTAAATTCAACAGAACACAAGAGCTCACAAGACAAGAGCTCAGAATATTTAATACAGACGCTTTCGGTACTTAATCGATCCCACTTTCCAAAACAATTTTATTTTACTACATTTCAAATAACTTATTTCACACCGGCTTCGACTTACAAAACTCGCCGACTGAATAACTTGTCACTAAACTTTATCATATATACATATATATCAAACAAAAGCTTTTGCAAATTAAATCTTAATAGGAAACTCCTTTTTGAGCCCACCTGCACCGATTCCGAACTTCCCGCTCTCATTTAATTAAAAAAAAAAAATACTTTATTTAAATTTATTAATTTTAAATGTTTCAGTCGCAGAGCAGGTATTTAATTTAATTAAATAGAAATTGTGTAATTTCAGGTAATTAAAATAATTAATATTAATTGTCCAATAAAATTTTCGGTGGTAAAAAATAATGAAACTGATGAGCGCGTGGGTTAACAGGGAAAATATGAGAACCTCTGTGCCTTGGAGGAGTTCCCACGCTCCTCTCCGTGTCACTAGCTTTATTGCTTCTATACAACTTTACTGTACGATGTTCATACGATGTACGATGTACTGACTACACTACACTACACTATATAATACTAGTACAGTTGATATTTTCCGGCTCATTGCCTGATGATAACCACCTTCGAGACTCAAACCCCATCTTTATATTTAAACTTTACGTCTCGTCTTTATTTCTGTATAATTTCAGTAACAAGGCGGGAATTTCAAATTCGAAAAATTTAATTTTGAATTTCCCGCGGTTTTAAAATTGTTGGTTATTATTATTGACGATTACCAAAAGTTGGTCTGTTGATATATATATAAGTATATACAGTATATATATAGCGGGGAAAACATGCACTGAAAAAAATACCTTTTGTAAAAACAATTTTCTTATTAGTAAATCAATTAAAAGTAAACAAATAAATTTGACTTAGATTCAAGTCAAATGAGCCATTATGGAATTAAATTTGATTTTTTTGACTCTAATGGATACTAAGTAAGTCAAGTTACCCAAAAGTAAGTCATGAAAAATGGATGAAAAAATTTTATTTCAGATGTTTTTGGCTAAATTGACCTACTCAGTATCTATATAAGTTGAAAAAAGTCAAATTTGACTCGGTATTGGCTCAGTTGACTTGAATTTAAGTCAAAGAAGTAAAACTTTATATTTTTTGGCCCGGATTTGAATGAAATTTCAAAATTTTTCCACTGAAAATATATTAGATGAAAATTTCCAATAGGATAATTTCTGGTAATAAAAAAATCCATTATTCATAAAAGTTATTTTTCGCTCAGTGCATAAGCGCATAGTTGACTTTGGTTGACATGACGTCTATTTAAAGTTAAAAAACAAGTTTGCTTGGTATGACTAAAGGTAACTACCGCGAAACAGCATTATCCACATAACATACTCGCTGTTTAGCTGTATTGTACGGCATACATCGTACTTAATACTTAAAACTTGATACACACGTACAGTATGGAGCAGCATAAACTAATATAAACAAAGTGTGTTATATTACTAAGCGGTACAGTACTACCGGGAAAAAATGTTACGAGAAAGATTCAGAATCTCAAGAGAAGAGTTTACTTTTATTTGTTAGGGAATTATTATTACCATCAGCATCACCACCAGGGAACCGGTCTTACTGGATAAACACCGTCATACTGGTTGGTAAGATAAGAAATACCGACAGTGTCCCACGGGATCTATCTTATTGAAGTGCGCTGGGAAAAAAATTCATTTTTTTAAATATTTTTTTTCTGAAAAAATTATAATTAATTTAAATTATATTTTTACGGGCTGTTAAAAATGTTTTTTATCAAACATGTATTTTTAAAAAAAGTGTGGCCTGAAAAAGAGTTTTGCAAACTTGTAATTTCACTGGCCCTTAAGTAGAAAATTTTTATTTTTATTTATTATTATTTCGGAACAAATAAAAATATTTAACTGGCATGAAGTTTATCGATCATCGAGTTTGTAGAGCATACAATTTAAAACTTTGTTTTATGACTTTTTTTTACTGACATAATTTTAAAATGTCTTAGTTTTGTTTTTATTTTTAATTATTCACTTTGTTATAAACATTTGTCAGTCGCCTGATTCAATGGAATCATTTCATTTTTTTATGCTCCAAAACATGGGCAAAATTTTTTAAGAAAAATTTCAAAATCGAACTCGGCTATTAATGACAGTGGAAAAATTTCAGAACAACTTTTTTTTTCCACTTCTTCCCTCAATCCCAAAATTTCGCGGTAACTTTTGAATAAAATTTAATTTTGTTAATCAAAAAAATTATCAGAAATTCTACCCTTAGACCATAAAAAAAAATCTCAAAATTTTCTTTTTTTCTGTAATCGCAATGTCACTAAAAATTTAGATAAAAAAAAATTTTTCATTCTCTAAAAACTTTAAAATGAGTCCACAAAAATGTTACCGTAAAATGACACACTAATATCTATACACTAGTGTTAAAGTGACGTCATAACCACGCGCGGATCTGAAAACAGCTGGCCGCATTCCACGATAATTGTTTAGCATAATGGCGATATATATGTGCCGGTACGAGTTACATGGTACCATCAGTACACTCTCATCTAAATGAATAATTTCTTATAATACACTACATTACATCCATACATATATCCATTTATACATATTTATATTCATATATATACACATGACGTAAAGCATCGGAGGAATAAATCTCAGAGATGATTGGTCTCGGTATCAGGGAGTCGATGCGTAGGTTCATCTCGAAAATGAAATTCTAATGGTCCCTCCAATGATCGTAGGCGCGGCTTGTTAACTATTTCACACATACATACACTACAAGTAGACAAAGAATAAGTGTAAGTCTAAGTGTAATGTTCTGCGTGATAGAGTTCGGTGGCGAATCATGGCAACGGCGCTCACATCGAGGTCAATAATTTCGCGGCCGACGACTGGCTTTTAAACTTTAAAGAGCTGAACCACAACGTCTAGGTTCAGCACAGTGGTTCTCACATATATAAATATATCTATGTAAAAAATATATTTATATATAGTTACATGTATCGATCTGTGATATCGCATTATATCGATAGTTTGTGGAATGCGATAAGACTAATGGAATCGATCTTCTTACAAATCGACTTGGAATTTTTTTTTTTTTTATGTCTGTATGGTTGTAACCACGTCCATATATATGTATATAGGTATATAAATAATGTAAACAACAATTGTAAAAGGCAATAAAGAGTAAAAAAAATGTGATTAAAAAGTAATTGAATGAGAAATGAATTTTTACTTGGACATTTATCGACATGTTTTCTCAGAGACAAGTGTAAAGAAAATATAAAGAGTATATATATGTATGTATGTATGTATATATGTATGGTTGGTTGGTTGGATGGATGGATGGTTGTACAAGTGGATAAATAAATTGTGTAGGGAATAAAAATAAGTAAATATAAAAGGTACAAGTAGTTTTCTGACACACCGTAAAGACACTGATGGGCAAGACGCTGACGAGTTTAACTCGACGGGGTGGCCGGAGTTTTATAAACCTGGAGCACGGTGTTCAGGTTAGTTCAGGTAAAGCGGCAGAGTTGGCATCCTATCGGGTAGTTCTGAGCTTAAGTTGCACTGGGAACTGGGAAGGGAGTTCTCGGTTTAGTTGCATTGGGAGTTAAGTCGAGTGCCGAGTAGAGGACGACGAACGCAGTGGAACGCGAGTACGATACGAACGAGAGTAGGAAAGAGGTTCGAGATAACTTTTGCACCGTATAAGGGCTCGTTTAGCTCGATCCCACGTCCACTCTTTTATCTCGCTCGCTTCTCATACTCTTGCACGAGTCCAAAGCTTTTATATATATATATATTTTTTTATTATTTATTCATTTTTTTTACGACCAGCCAACACTAAAATGTTTAATGACGGATTAGCAGTGGGAATGGCTGGTTTTATCGTAAATAGGTTAAACAGCTCGTTGTCCGTCACTCCACGTCCGGTAGTTTTATTTATTTATTTTATTATTTTTTTTTTTTTTTTTGAGATTTGAATCTAGCGGTGGACTTTAGTAGGATACCGAAATGTGCTTGGGATTCCCACGCGTGCAGGGTTCAGTTTACTTGTTTCGTAATCCTGGTTATGTGTTTTATTTATACTTAAATAGATGTAAAGATGATTGTTTGCAGGCATGTGTGGGTACGCGGACGAGTGGACGCGCATAGCTGTCGCGTGACGTAAAATGTACGCGGACGCGATGTCGCGCATGCATATGTAGACGACAAGCCGAGTACAATTGCGATTTGCTTGGGGGATAGAGAGAGAGAGGGAAGAAGAGCTTAAATGTATGGGTAGATGGGTGGATATGTAGTTGGCAACATCTGAGCCACACGACACACGAGACAATAAACAAGAGTTGTTATTATGGAATGCGACAATCGTGAAAATTTTATGAGAACATATAATGTCATTAGTGTGATTTTATTTTTATTGTTATTGTTGTTATTATTTATTGTTATTATTAATAATCATTTTTTTTTTATTTATGAATTACGAAATTGGAACTTATGAAAAAGATGAATAATTTTTTTCATGACGATTGAGGCTGAGTGGGCTTTAGAGGTGGTGGTTGGAAAGGAAATTTAATTTTCTAGATATTTGGTGCCATTGAAAAATATCCTAGGATCGATAGTTGTGAAGATATATCCATTTAAAGTCAGTGAAAATGACAAGATTTTCTTTTGAAAATTTCCAAATTTTTTAAACGGCTATAACTTTCCAATGATTAATTTTACACCTTTTTTTAATCAGACAAAACTTTTAGGAAATTTAATTTCCTAAAATTTCGGTCTCTTAAAAAAATAACCTAGGATCGATAGTTTTAAAGATATACCCATTTAAAGTCAATGGGAATAGACTTAAGTAAAGTAACAAATTTTGAGCGGTTTTAATTTTCCAAAATTTTATCATACGCTATTTTTCCTCGAACAAAAATTAAATTTTCTTGTAGAAATAGACTATATACAGTAATTTGTCAGCCAAAAGATATTACTAATGAAAATAAAAAATTTATGTCTTCTGCGATTGATACATTTTTGAAAAAAGTGTTAATGGTAACTGTAATTAAAAAATAAGTAAGTTATCAAAAAGATGATTATGTTCATATGTAAGAAAAAGATAACATAAGGTGGGTGTATATATTTTGAGCCTGGCAGTAGTTAGCAGTTAGAATAGTATAGAGAAGTAAGACTGCAACATGGGCAGCAGACCGTTCCGTCTCGTCGTGGCTGAGACCTTAATGACGTCATTATATCTCTAATTAGGATCTTTACGACTTTACCGCCTAGCCAGTGCAGGCGCACCCTTGAATACCTACATCTGGTTTACTTGATCTAATCTCATGTTATTACTTACTATCATGTTTATACCGGATTCCATTTACGTGGGACAATTTCTCTTTTTCAGTTTTACCAAAAAAAATTTAACATTTATAAAAATCCATTTTTTCTGACCTGACGTTGACCCAAAAAAAATTATTTATGAAAATTAAAAAAAAAATTAATTATTCAGTAAGAATTTTAATTAAAATTTTTCTTAATTGAGTAACCTGTTGCTGAGCACGTGACAATCACTGAGTACTCTTATTACAAGAGAAAAAAATAAATGATGGGGTGACTTGAATAGTCAAATAAAAAACCTCCCACCCCTCAATATTATTATTATTACCTTAAAATAAAAATTAAATTCTTAGCGCCATTATCTGGACATTCTTAACACACTCGCGCACACGCTAAATAAATTTATTTAACCTATCTAATATTTAATCTATACAAAAGTATAAAAAATGTTGAAATTCTTTGGCGTTTGTCTATTTAATTATTTTCTATTTAAACACAAGCAATCATACTTTTATAATATTGATAAAATATATACAGCTGGACCAACAATTATTCTCATTACCATACTCTTTAAATCTGTCTTCAGTGACTGTCATTTAAATTTTTTTTTAAATTCAAGTTAATTATAAATTTTATTTAATTATCACATTATTAATTAATTTAAAATTTTCAACGATCAAATTGGGTAAAATTTCGTACATCAAATTTTTTTTCTTTAATTCAAATATTAATTTAGAAAATTTTTTTGGAAACGATTAAAAATCAATTTTTTTACCTGAAATTTTTTTGGTAAAGGTCAAAAAAAAATTTATTCGTTATGAATTTTTCAAAATTGTTTATCAATAATTTAGAGTAAATTTTTTTTATCAAAAATTTTCTTTCAAGGTTTAAATATTAATTTTTTTTTAATTATTCAAGTTTACTATTGCGTCATTCTATTGATACTTTTCTTCCTCTATTTAAAATAATAATGAATAAAAATGTGATAAATCTATAATACGTAATAAATAATAAGAATGCTAATGGGTAATATAAATGAGACAAGTTGAGGACTGCTGAACTGGCAAAAGCCACTGACCGTAACCGAAATAGATCAGATGGGCCTTACATCTACATCGCGAACAACCTTTTTGAGCTTTCGGCAACTAGTTTATTTTATAAACATTACATACAAACTCGAGTTCTTATCCGTCTTATTTATTCCTCGTTCATTTTGCTTCAAGCCTCTGGCCTCTTTATCTAGCTTTGGTAATTATACATAAATATACATACTCATTACTGCCATTTCCCAGTGTCCTGAACTATCTAAGATAAACTTTATATTTGGCAATTCTAATATTCATTTTTTAAATTTATTGTCTGCCCAAATCTTCTCGCTAATTTAAAAAAAAAAAAAAAAAAAAAAAGCAATAGTAATATTTTTATAAAGTACAAAATTGTATCGGCAGGTCTCAAAATAATAATGAATTATCTATTGAATTAAAAATAAATAATTTTAAACATAAAAAAAAAATGATTAAAATTAAAAAAAAAAAAATAAAAATTTATGATCGACGATTGAGTTTAAATCGATATCGGGGCCAAAGAGTATTGGTCTTTGCTCTTATGGCACATCATAACCATTCAAAGATCTCATATACTCACGCATGCGCACTATAGCAACAGATGCGCACGCACGTGCGCGTGTACATTATGTGTATTTACATACTCTAGCGTTTAAAAAAAAAATTTCCTATCAATGTTGATATAATTTTAATCGCCTTAATGATCAATAAATTTTTTGAATTTCAATTCAATTACTCACAAGTCGTGATATTTATTTTTTTAAAATTTGAATTTCGGGGAAAAGTAATAAACATTTATCGGTAAACATTTACTGATTAAATTTATTCTCTGAATAAAGTCGCGTCACAGTTGCGTTCTATCATAAAATATTATTATTATTATTAGAACATTAGATCATTAAATTTCAGGGAAATAAAAATTTATTGGGTTTTTTTTAAATAAAAAATTATATCGAGTTTTATTGGGACATAAATAAAATGTATGAGGAAAAAGGTTTTAATATGACCTTGTAACATACCTTTGATTATTCAAAAATTATACTTCCGGTCCCACCGCATTCCCAGAGCTCACTCTCACTGTTACAGTTCTTGACAGTTAAATATATATAAAACATATAAACCGATTTAAAAATATATGTTTGTTAAAAAAAAAAAAAATTGAAAATATTTTGACGAAAATTCACGGCACTTGTTGATTGTAATTTGAATTTAAATCAGCGGGACACGTTGAAGTTTATTATTACGACACCCGAAGAGGAAGTGGCCGAAGAAGTAGAGGAAGTGAAGGAACAAGTAGAAGAAGAAGGCGCGAACTGTCAAGCACCTCTGGTAGACGGCCGGCTGGCGGACGAGAACTGAGTACAGAGCAGCCGTGCACTCGCGGATCCCCTCCTTCATGGCACCTTCAAGACCACATTCGTGACAGGGAGGCTCGGGGAAGTAGAAATGAATAAGAAGGGGAGGGATAGAGATAGACAAGTACCAAGTACGAGGTGGAAACTCGAGGACCGAGACCGTGTAACGAAGGACGTGGAATTACACTTTTCAGACTAATTAATTATTTTACTTTTTATTTCGCCCCCATTTTCGTTTTTTACTTAAATTTATTCCTTTTTATTTTAAAAAATTACTTATTACCATAAAAAATTACGGATAAATTGCGGCTGAGTAATAGAAGACATTGCCGTAGAAAAAGAAAAATAGTCAGGCCGCGGTGGCATCTCGCGGCCGGCGCGCGCACTCTCATGATTAAACAAAATGGCTGGTGGTGATTTCAGTAGAAAATACCGTCGACGTCAGACATTTTATATCAATTATTTAGTAACAAATCAATATTGTCATTATTCAGGCCAATAATTATCGATGTTTTTTTTTTAAACTCAATAACGTGGCATTCACCACTTCGTTCCCACTTCATTGGCTTCAAGCGATTTCCCCATCGTTTTTATGATTAACTTTATTGATAATTTTTATATCAACTTAATGACTTGATAAGAAATAATAAAAACCTAATCATTTTCAATGAATTTTTTTAAACTACAATAGAAAAAATTTTTTAACTTTTCATTGAAATTTATATGTTATGTTTTTTTTATTTTTTTTTTTTTTTTTTAAATAAATATATACTAGTTTTATATTTACTCAACGTCCACGTGGCCTCGAGATCTTTAAAGAGCGTTCGGTTATGGCCTTTAGAATTAATCGCATACTGTACAATTATTTTATATTTCAAAAATATTTTTAATATTAATAATTATGATTATTAAAGTAATTGAATTTTTAATCATTTTCTGTTTATTTTATTTTCTGGAGTCAGGAGCGTATTTAAAAAAAATTAATTCGTTCATTTGTTAACAAATGGGGGAGGGGGTCACAATAAAAATTTATTTTTTTTTGGGAAAAAAAAATTAATGACACAATCGGCGCGGATTTTTGAAATTTAGGGAGGGATAAAAAAATATTCAAATGGAATTTTAAAAATAAATTTTTCTGCAGTGGAATAAGGAAAGCAAGCGACGTTTGATAAGTATATAAAAGTTATAAATAATTAAATTTTACTGCGATAAATATCGAGTTTTTAACGAGGCACTAAATTAAGTGGTTGTTTGTTCGTATGTCAGGTAAATCGGCTAAGTGATAGGAAAATAGTTAAAAATAATTAGCAACAATGTCGTTATGGGGCGTAATTATCAGCGAGTAAGTAAATGGCTAGATAAAAATATGAATAAAAAATAATTTCGAAGGTTAAGGGGAACAAAATTTGAATTTTGATGGCTACTTTTTCAGGGAGAAGGCATTAAAAATTATAAAAGTTTAATTTATGTGAATTAAATAGTGGGAGATGTTCCCTTGACCTCTCGATTGCTTATCAGACTGGACAATCTGGAGATGTGTATCGTAAAATGGAGGCGTAAATAAAATTTTTTGTATATATATTGTGTATTTGGTTGGGTTCTGACAGAATTCATTGATTCGCGGTGAATAATACGCTCGTATTTGGATTTTTTTTTTGAATCGGAGTGAATTTATAAAACAGAGACGAACTAGCAGACGACTTCGAAATTCCAATGAATTATTTAGGGCAAAATGTTTGTCAATCTTTTTCGTAAAATCTATTATGTATTTTTATGTCAAGTAGCGTCATTTAATTATCATTAATTTTTGTATATGTAGTTTATGATTTCTTCATAAGTTGATAATTAAAAGCATTTTTATAATTTAGATAATTATTTTTGATAAGCGACTTTGTAGTTGAAATAGAGGAAAATTTAATTTTGTGAGTGATTATTGGGAAGAATATTATATTTTCTTCAACTATCGTGTCTAAAAAAAAACCGTAAAATCAATAGTTTAAGGGCTGCCTTATAATTTTAAGACTGAAAATAATACGATATTCATATAAAACTTTCCAAACTTTTAAAACAGCTATAACTTTTTAACAATTGATCCCACGATAATTTTCAATCAGACAAAAAATGTAGGGAATTCAATTTCCTACAATTTTTATCTCTATAAAAAATTTCATAAAATCAATAGTTTAATAGCTAAATCAACTTTTTCGTTCATAATGACTACATACTCTTATATGAATTCCCAAATTTTAAAAAGGGCTATATCTCTTCAACAATTCATCCCACACTATTTTTCAATCAGACATAATTTATAGCAAATCTAATTTCCTACAAATTCGGTTTCCATAAAAAATACCCTAAAATTAATAGTTTCGATGATACACTCATTTTAAATGTTGACCAAAACCCTTATAAATTTTTTCGCATTAATATTGAAACTTTTCCTCATCAAGCAAATATTAAAAGTTATCAATAAATAAACATGGAATAAACGATTTTTTATGAGAGTAATGAAAGCAAATATTGATTTAAATTGAACAAAATGTAGTCAAATGAAATTATTAAGGCGTAAAAATTCCATCGGTATATTCTATCCAGTCGGTCGTATCGTAACAGTTAACTATTCACTTAATATAAGTACTGTACATTATTATAGTCTCATACATGTACATAAGAATGTAATGCATATCAGCTATTGTGTACTGTATACTTGTAAACATATAAATGTATATATGCTTAAAAAGACTTGATAAACTTTCCAAATTCATAAAATTCCATTCTCAATACAATGATAATAATCTACCGTTATCATCGTGTCGCCATTGCGTACACTTTGATTGCTTAGTTATATATATTATTGGGTTGAATGAAATAAAAACTATCGACTCCTCAATGATAATAATAAATAAAAAGCCAGAATAGCTTGAGAAATAATTACGGCAGTGAATGCAGACTCAAAGTGTCCGTCGTAATCCGGAGTAATTTTTTAAAAAATTAACATTCCATTAATTATTTATGCGGGTAAAATAATAAATTATCCGTATATTTATAGAATATGTAAGTTTGTAAGTGTCCGAGCGGTTTGACGAATAAATGAGCTACCGGTCTAATAAATAGTCCACGCGAATATAAAATAGGGTGAGAGTATGGCGAATAGAAGGAAGATCAGAGAGCGTGGCAGCCACCCTGACGGCTCGAAATATCGCAGACGAATAAAATAGTCGAGCAGGCGACGCTAGCTAATGAAAATAGAAAATGGATTTAGAAATAGAGCACTCGCTCATACTGTATACTAACGGAGAAAGAGAGTGTGCGGATGCTGAAGACCCAGAATTTCATCGAGTCTGGTTCATACGTTCTTCATATCAAAACTTTTAAGTCACTAAATAATTTAATATTTATAAATATCCATCAATGGATACAAAATTTATTTCTCGTTTTATAAATTCATGTCTAGTTTCAATTTAATCATTCATTTTTACAAACGGACTTGAAATTTTTTTTCAAAAAATTAATAAATTAGCCAATTAATTAATTAAAAAATAATCCAGACATCAAGATTTTTTACGGCAGTTAAATTAATTAATTATTTAATGACAAAAAAAATTCAATTAATTTCGTTTTTAAATTAAAAATTAATCGACTAATTAATTATGGACTTAAAAAAATGAATAATTAAATTAAATAATTATTTGAATACATCGATTAATAAATAATTAATAATGTACGATGCATCGTGCGATTAGGGTAAACTGTAGATATTAAAGACTTTAGGAAAGAGAAGGATATATATGTATATATATATCACTTCCTCTAATGCAGCATCCGCCGTATAAATATTGACTGTTATGTGTTAACATTTCCGCATTAACGATGCATATTAGGAAGGGACAATACTTGCCGTGCGAACCACTTCCTTCCCGTCCTTATGTCCGTACCGTCCGTACTGTTACTGTACAGCACATGTACACCTACAGGTACCGACATTAACATGTGTAAGTACACATCCATAAGTACCATGTCTATGTCCATGTCCATGTCCATGGATAAGACTCCGTCGGAGTATTAGTGTAAAACGAGCAACGACCGAGTGACTCCTTCCTCCCCTCTCGTTCACTCCAAACTAACTCACGTCTCTCTCTCCCGCTCTCACACTGTGCATAATATGCTACATTATACACCGACACATGAGTACGTGCGCGCGCATATATCTGCTAGTTGTAGTTTCATTCATAAAATTTAACCCAAGTATTACGCGTTACTCGTAGCTACGTGCGTTAATTTAATGTCATCTACCAACAAATTAAGCTCCAATCCAATGCATATGCAATAATTATCTGTCTTATTAATTGTCAATAATTAATTGATAATTAATTTGCTAATTAACCGATTGATTTATCGAGATTTATTTTCCGCAGCTTCTGAGGAGCCGATCGATGTTTATTTATTTATATTGTATATATATATTCGTGTGTATGTATGAAAATTGTATGATGATTTTAAAAAACTAAAGTCTTAGATTTGAAAGGACGGTGACCCTCGAGCCCTGGGCGGAACTCGTTCGCTTCCGGTGCTGTTCCGCTGCGGCTATTTCAGTATTATAAGACCATACTGAGTTCTTAGGTTTTAATGTGAATGTGTGAATTTAATGGATGTATTATAGGAGAGTATGAAAATTTTATTAAAGACGAGACATTAGACTTGGGCTCAATTATTAAGAGCTGGGTTTTAAAAAATAAAATCCATGTGTGGTGATTAGTTGAAATGTAGATTGTTTAAGGGTTATCTGTGATAACCATTCAAATGGCAAAATGCCTTTTTGTTTGATATTACGGCCCTGAATGCCCTGATGCTTCGAGTTCATTGATTTGGACTCGGACTAGTGCATTAAAAGAGTTACTGCCATTGAAATTAAGTAAGAATCGATTTTTTTTAAACGCAGTATCTATTGTAGTTTTTTTATGATATATTATATATATTTAATATCAATTCACTTTCAAACAAATTGAGCGTCCTTCAAGTTTTGATTTTTTTACTTGAAATTTTAGTATACGTTTTTGTACGGCCTGTATAGGAAAGATTGAATTAGTCAGGGACCAAATATTTAAAAAAACAAAAAAAAAAAAGTGGGTTTCCGTTGATTTTCGAAAGTTTAAAAATTTCTAAACGACCTATGAAAATTTTGATTGAGTTGAAATGTGGGACTTCAAATATTTGAAACTAACATTTTTTCATGTGAGCTTCAAAAAGAACAGCAAAAAAAATATTGCCACCCTACATACATTTTTTTCTACATGAACTGTTCGAAATCATAAAATATTTAATTTTTGAAAAATTACTTTAGCTCTTAATTAAAAATTAATTAATTAATTTTGAAGGAAAATTTCCAATGACAGTTTCAAAATATAATGACTCGTAAAAAAATTTTTAATCTATGATCCAAAATCTTCAAGAATTTTCTTAGACTAGATACAAGTCCAGCTATTTTAGTTCGAGAAAAAAGTCTACCGGAAGTCGGTGCTAGCAGCCATTTTATGAATTAAAAAATTTTCAAATTTCCCCAATTCCTAATTATCTTACCCCGGAAAATTCTATCAGACCCTCGAAAAATAATAAATCATCTCTTCGATTAATAAAAAAATATTTATAATCATAATAATTTAATTCTCAGCAGTCTAAAAATATTTTTCCGCGAGATTAATTATTGCACATACATGTCACTACATTTCTATGTAATTATCAAGTGTGATTGTTTATCATCCATCATTAATTGCATTAATTAATTAATTAAAAACAATGAGAGAAAAATAATCATTGCAATTAAATAAATTAATTAACAAAAATAAAATGAAATGATATATCGGAGGTCAATTTATATTCAATTAAATAATTTTAACTCTGTACATTTATGAATGATGATTAAAAGAACTTTGCTCTGTTTACTTTATTTCAAATAATTCATTATTTTATTAACGATTATAATATCCGGGATTTTTTGTTTTAATTTTTTTTGTTGCGTTCAATCGAGTCGAACGATCAATGCCTCCGCGGAATGCGCTACTGTCTATATTTATTTGCAGTCGAGGGGAGGCCCGACTGATAATAATAACAACAATAATAAAAATAATTATTATTCAAATTACCACAAGCCACCTAGTGACCAAACTATTTATAGTTTTTATTTATGGAAATCAAAATTATTTTTACTATCAATAAATTTAATTATCAAATTTCAAAAATTAGTCGACTGTCAATTTAAAAAACCAAATAAATATTTTTATTAATATATAGAAAAAAAGATTTTCCAAGAAACCGGCAACGAAAAATTTTCCCACGATACTAACACTTATATCACGTATTAATATTTATATATGAGAAATATATATATATATATATTTAAATAAAAATTTTTATTATTTTTAAATTAAACTTTTTCAAACGGTACAGTATCCGTTTTTTTCCTCAACTTTTATATATATATATTTATATATATAAAATCATACTTTTATTCTCTTGCTTTCGCGTCAGTGGACAGCGAACGCGCGCAATTGACCGCTTCCTACGACTTCCGGTTTTTGTTTCTGTTAACTTCTTTCAGTTCGTTGATTAATAATTTTTTTTTCTTTTAAATAAAAAAAATATTCAAAAAAAAAAAAGAAAAAAAATTCACTCGAATCAAAAGTTCAAATTTTCAAAAAAAATTTACCGCGTCCACGTCATAAATATTTATAATTAAAATAAATAATTATAATAATTAAGTGAAATAAAAAAAATTACTAGTGATTCTTACGCCGACTAAAATTGTACCAAATAAAATTCTTTCTTCAACTAAAAATAAAATGCCTAGATGTCGATGCACTGTACTGCAATGACGTAAGACAATTACTATTAAATACTATAACAACAACAATAATAATAATAATAATAATAAATTAAATTAAATTGCGTAATAAATAATTTAGCAGACAGGGAATCGTCATAAAAAAAAATGTTTTCATATTAAATATGACATACATATATATGAAAAATTTTAAATGGGTAATGACAATATATAAATTAGTATTCATATATATGCAATGTAAAATAAAATTTCTATATTAAATATTTGAGTGCTTGATAATAATCATGATAATATTCACCTGGTGCAGAAAGAAAAACACTATGGGCTATGGGGTTTGAATTTTGTACCTCGTAATTTAGTTACATATCTGGTATTTGGGTACTGGGTGCAAAATATGTAAATAATTTCAAACTGCAGGATCACTAAAACTATGAGTTTAATTACGAAAATTGACAGCCCCCGCACGGCTGCGCGCGAATAAAAAACCAAAAAAAAAAAAAAAAAAAAACTAATTTATTGTTAACAAGTAAAAGTAATAAAATTAAAAATAAAAGTTGCAAGAAGTGTATTAACTGTACACGAACACGAACACGAGCGAACGAGTCCAAGTGCATTGAAAGACTGGTACTTGGTGTTTGGTGCATAAAACAGCACGACTCAATTCCGATACACCCCACCCTAGTAGTACAGCTGACGTTCGAACCCTCGGCCCCTACATCCCTCGGGCTGAGCGCTTTGTTACTTTTCCTGAGGATTCATCTGCTGACCTTTCTCTTTTAAGACGAATACTAAATTTTTACCATTTTCTATTACAGTTCGGCTTTTATTTGGGCAAGAGAATTTCTGTACACGATTTTAAACTTCGAGGCGGGTTTTTTTTCAAATTTCGCTTGTTTGAGTAGTGGTGCTACGAATATTAATGAGGACAAATATAAATTTTGTTGGAAAATTAATTATAGTAATTAAAAGTTTGAGTTATCAATTCTGGGCTTTAATTAAAAGTTAATATAATACCGGAGACATTAATTAAATTGATCTTTTTTTTTAATATTCAATTGGTGGCGTCCAGTAAATATAAATATATAGTGAAAAAAAAAATTGAGTATGTAATCAAAAGCCGCATAAATTTATAAAAAAATTACATACTCAGCTAAAATTTCCTGTAAATAAATTTAAAAAAAAAGAATTTTCCATTTTTTTAAAATAATTTAAATCTATTTTAATACTCAGGGGTAAAATGGACAAATAACAAAATTTTAATTAACAAATTTTAATTATTTCTAGAATAATTTTTTCTTGCGTGTGGAAATTACGATTTTGTAAAAAAAATTTTAATTTAAAAATAAAAAAAAAAATCCAAATTTCTAGTGGGATTTATTTAATTAACTAAAATACCATGAAAGGCTTTGAATATCTCCTCAATCCTGGAAACTAGAAGCTAAGAAAATTAAAGGATAATTATTTGACATAAAAAAATGGTCTGAAAAAAAATAAAGGGCATGATAAAAATTGAAATATTTATTTTTAAAATCAAAGGAATCACGTATAAATGTTACGAAATTACATAAAGTCTGATTACATATCAGTAATTTTTTTCGTAACACAAATTGTTATTTATTTGAAAACATTATTAATTATCCATTCATTCCATTTATAATAATAATCTATAGACTTTACAAAACCTCGGAGGAAATGAAAGCCGAAGAGTATTTTTAGCTTTTCCATGAAAACCATAAGTAGTTGTCATGAGAAAACTATTAGTCTTCGGTTTTCTGGACAATGACGGGAGAAATGTGGACTCGACATCCTTCGACATAAGAGACCATTTTTTTTTTTTTTAATTTTTCTAATATTCCTGTGTCCTGCACCTTAACATAATTTTTGTAATTATCTAATCCTACGATTAATTAAAAATTTTTTTTTTCCTATGGAGCCTTCATTTATCAGACTCTTCGTTCAGGCATTTAGTTTAATATAAACCGTTTTAAAATTTTTTTATCACTGGCTTCTCAGCATTTAATTATTTTTATTTTAAAATACCATCAATTCAATTCCTCTCCCTAATTAATTAACAGTATTTACATTTAATAGTTATTATTTTGAAGACACATCAAGTATGAAAATATAAATGTATTATTTACAAGATGTGTAACATACTCATTTGTTATAAATATTTTATAATCACAAGAAAAAAATTTTATTTTCTTCACGAAAAGTTAAAAAAAAAAAAATCTGTTTTTTTCGCGCGAAAAGTTTAAAAAGAATTAAAAATTTTAATTTTTTTCACGCGGCATTGGAAAAAGAAATTCGTATTTTTCTTCGCGGGAAATTTAAAAGAACAAATTGTATTTTTCTTCCCAGGAAGTTTAAAAAAAATCGTATCTTCTTCGCGGGAAGTTGAAGAAAAAAAAATTTCTATTGTTTTTCGCGGGATATAAAAAAAAAACACTTCTATTTTTCTTCGCGGGAAGTTTAGAAAGAAATAAAAATCTCTATTTTTTTACGGGAAGTTAAAAAAAAACGTTTCTATTTTCTTCGCGAATTAAAAAAAAACAAATTGCAATACGTAATTATTTTTAAAATGTATGTACTTACACTTATCTCTATAAATATATGAAAAAAAAAATCATAAATTATCCTTCAGATAAAAAAGTAAGAGGAAAAAAAAAATGATTGAAAATCTGATAGTAACATCAGCCAATTAACGTAACAGTAATTAAATAACTATAAATTTATATATAATTATAAAATTTTCAGCTACTTAACATATATATCAATACCATAAGATCATATTTATTGACTCTGTTTATAAAGTTGTTATATACATATACAAAGTTATCGAGTTGTTTATAAATCGGTTATAAATTTACTAGATGACGAGAGATCGATAGAAGCTAGTGAGCGATAAATGTCATTAGATATTAATTAACTATTAATTCCAAAGTTGAATTACGTAGACCCGTTAATTGTAAATATTTAACTTAATTAAACTATTTTCTGTTTATTTAATTGACTGATGCCTTGACGTGAAATAAAAATCAGCGACAATAATTATTATTATTATCATAAAGTAAAGTCGATCTTTGAATCTAACGGAGCCTGCTTTGAGCAAAGAGCTGCGTTATTTATGATAACTGTTTGTTTATTTTTTTTTATTAATTATGTTTAGGTTATAAAAGTGAATACTGTCCTCGGATTCTGGCGGAGAACAATTACTAAATAATTAACCAAGTCCTACGTCGAGGGCCATCATGATTAGGAAGCCAACCATGGCGCCCCAGCTGGCCAATTTGCCGTTGCCACTGCAAATTTATTTAAAATTTCCCATTAATTATTTGTTTTAATCTGAGGAAATTTGTTGTTAAGATTTGCTGGAGTACAAGTAGCCGAGGAACTGATTAATGGAAAGACTTAAAATTTTTTAGGATAATTTTTGGATGTGAGCTAAGCGAGACAGGGAAATTTTTAATGAAATGAAATGTGTTAGTGAGAATCCCGAGTCGAAAAATTTCATCTGATTTTAGTCTGACTAGACTGTAGGAGAACTAATTGGTTTGCTTTTGAATTAGTCGATCTATTTTTGATTTTTATTAAAATTTTGAGCTGTTTTTTAGTTATTTTGAGTTCTAGTTCTAAAATAAACTCCTCTTCGGAGTGAATCTTACCCCGAGGAGACTAAACAAGTAAACACTCCGGAAATTTTTTTACAGTGTACAGGTAAAAGTCGATTAAATTTCCCATGTTAATTAAAGACAAATAAAAAGTAAAATTGAATAGAAGTAGCTTAAAATTTTTATTACATTTAAAACAGTTGAAATTTTTCGACCCGGGATTGTGAATTTAACGTCAGACCTCACTTGTCACGGGTTGTTGATTTTTAAAATTACCACACAGTCCGTCAATTTTAAGTGACCGTTGTAATACGCCTTAGTCCGTTCTCTGTTTTAACCACATCATGGGCGTTCTGCCACATCAATCATCATATCTGCTAAATATCACCTTATTTTTCGCGCTCTGGTGTTCACAAATTTACACCTTGGCTTAAATCGTCTTACGTTTTCCGATAAATTAAATCTGATATTTCATAAACAACAAAATAAAAGTGTATAGAGGAAAACAACTTGAACATGATTATCTTATTCCCGTTACGAAAAATTAAATTCCTGATTTCCTGGTAGAGTATTTATGTGGATGCATAAGTGAGTCCCGTTGATCGTTATCTGGCTATAGATAAATACGAGTCTATGTGTAGAACTAGTAAAGATAGTGATTGTAAAGAGCTAATGAGTAATGGCGACGAAATTAGTATCCGTTAAAACAAAAAACTATAGATTAAAAGAGTTAATTTTTCCCGCGGGTTAAAGATTCCGAGACCGAGAGTTTTATACCCTCGGGAGCGAGCGACGACTCGGTGTCTCAGGACTTGTCTAGATCGTCATATTACCGGTGAATAATAGAGAGTAAGACCGAGAGAGAGGAAACCACTAAATTTATAAAATATAAAAAGAATTAAATAAAGAGGGAATTATTGTGTACGAACGAATGAACGAAGCAGGTCCGAGAGAAGGTTAGATCGCACGCGAAATACAAAAGAAGCCAATTACAATGACAATGCACATCTAGCGGGTCCTGGGAAAGAAATTCGCCACGTCTTGCCCGCTAACTATACACATGTAAGCGCGTCTGTGTATGTGTGTGTGTGCTTGTGTGCTTGTGTGCACGAGGACGTATGACGTCAGAAGCTATTATATTCCCTAATCGTCGTGAATCCCACAAGAAAACAGCTTTCAGTGTTGTGTGCCGGTTGTCCCTCCACTGCAACCTGATTGACTATGCAGTTCAAGTGGTTGCAGAGTAGCTTGAGATTCGTGTGATTCTAATTGGAATTTCATAATATACTATACTATGTATGTATATATATATATGAATTTTTTTACGTGGGAATAATTGTTCCTAATTTCCGTGAGATACTTTCCCAAAATCTAGTTTCAATTCATTGAATTTCGTCATTGGGTATATAGTTTACATTTTGACCTATAGCCAGTCCCGGCGGGTTTTTGTTTAAAAAAAGGGTCTGAGTACTGTAGCAGTAGTTTATAAAAGTGAAAAGGCTTTTTGTGTCGGTGGGAAAAACACCTTCCGTCCCGATCCCAATCCCAATCCCAATCCCGATCTCAGTCTGTCCCGGTCCCTCAGCCCTTAATGCTGACTCGATCTGTAAGCTCTGTATCCTCAAACTTAAAATCTGTGAGCGTGAGTATAAAGGGATAATGACAATAATGAAATACGGGATGAAATTGGAGACGGAATCGGGCGCAAGTGCACTGGGTATGCGCTGGTAGAAAAACGTACAGACAAAGGACAAAATGAGATGACACTTAACGGGGAGATAAATACATATGTGTGTTATACAATTTATAATTGTTATTGTTAAAAAATGTCTTGGCACCTGTGGATATTTACTCATGATTATTATCAGAACACGGTCATGTGAATTTGTTAGGAATAGTTATGAGTACAAAGAGATACATGCTGTAGGGAGTTGATAAAATCAAGTACATGGTGATGCATATCAATTTTTGATGAGCGTTTACAACCGTGACACATGCTAGTAAGTTTATAGATATGTGTATGTATGTGTATGTTTATAACAAACCTCTGATGTGCTTCCGGGATGATGTCGTCTACGACGACATAAATCATGGCGCCTGCGGCAAATGCCAGTGCATAAGGAAGCACCGGGCTCGCCAGGGATACACAGGCAGCTCCAAGTAACCCAGCAATTGGTTCGACCATCCCCGATAGCTGTCCATACCAGAAGCTCTTGAGGGTACTGAAGCCAGCGGCTTGCAGGGGTAATGATACTGCAAGGCCTTCTGGAAAATTTTGTATCCCGATTCCGATGGCGAGATTTCTGTAACAGTCAATAGATGATGCCTTTTATGAGATAGAAGAGGAACAAATAGTGCCGCTGACAGCTGATAGGTAGGAATAATAATTCGGGGGAATGTATTGATAACGGTAGAGTCGGAAGCTAATTGGTTATAACTTTTGACGAGGCATTTAAACTAGACGTCTGAATTTATGAAAATGCAGCGGAGGAATGTTTAAAACTAGGATGAAAATGAGCGGCGATGGTGGTGGGATTTAGAACGGCATAATCGAGTTCTTGGTGGTATCCACATTCCGTAGATTCCACGACAGCGTACTTGTTTATCCCGGCAGGAGGAGAAGTACACTGGAGGCTCTCGTTCGAGTGTATACCCAGACTGTGATGTGCCTCCCGCGTGGAGCCTCCAGCATCAAATGAGAACCAAGGGATCCGCGGAGTGGATCTGGACTAGCAGCCGAGTGCTTGGGGAGTTCCCTGAAGCATCCGAGTGTCTGTCGACGGAATCTATACCGGATGATCGTTGCGCAGAGGCCGCTGAATCCGTGACTACTGACACGGGCAGGCTCCTTAAGTGCCGGGTTCTACAGAGCAGAGTGATGTCTGATGCCTGATGCCTGGAATCTGCAGCAGTACCACCGGTAGCCAAGGCCTCGTCGCCGTTTACCGTAATCCATCTTCATCTCGGCTGATGCTCGGCACAAACCACTGCAGGTGACTAAGTCCCTCGCGGATCCTGTTTGCCGGAGGAATTCGTTCAAACTTTAAATTAAGCCACTGTGGAGCTGTTTTATTATCGCTGCTGATTCCAGTAATGAGATTGTTTGCCGGGGATTTTAGTTCTCAAGTGCAACCGGCGTACTCTGAACTCGATAAATTTTTCAGGAACGCGGGGGACTGCTGGGTGCTAGATGATGATCGCAAGTGTTATGTTGGATTGTATATCTTTTGCATCACTAGCGTGATTTATGGTCAATGTAATAGCTAGGATCATGGATCATGGTGGAAAGAGCTAAGTGAGAAGGCACTGGGAGACAAACTCAAACAAGGAGCAAGGGGAGGGCTGGTTAAAGGTGAGGAACATGCAGCTGTAGGCACTGTGACGAAGGGGAAAGAGAAGTGAAGATCAAGTAAGCAGGTGAATGAACCGATCGTATATATATCGTATATATACATATATCTATGTATGTATGTATGTATGTATGTATGTATGTATGTATGTATGTATGTACCCGACCGTTCTCTCGACTTAGGTCCAGCATTTATTGCACTCTGCCTGAGGAATGTCTTATTGCGAATTACTGTGCACGTCGAGTAACATGTGGAAACGAGACAGACTCTGTTTGCGTCACTGGGAAATTGTCCTTGATGATTCATCATCAATGTTTCTTAAGTAAGTTATAAAGTCTTGGATCTCGGTTAATATTTTTTACAAACAACGGCACTAAAGTTTCAATTGTCAGGCTGACTTAAGTGTGTGCCGCCGCGAGAATTGACGATTCATGAAATCATTCAAGCGAATCTTTTATGTTTCACAATAAATCTTAGCGTCCTAACCAGATTGAGTGCAAGAAAACACGAAATATGTTTCCTCTTGATCTGCTGAGATGATTTATCAAATAAAAGGTTGGCTGGCTGGCTTGCTGGCTGGTTGAATGAATGACTCAACGAGATCACATTCCACGGGAGTATACATAAGAAATATAAATAAAAATAAACAACTTGGCGTTTTCTGCTGCGGTTAGTTTCTCAAGCTGATCCACCCACGATGACCACCGCTAACAACTTAAGCGCGTTCCCATTTCAATTTACCGAGACAACTCAAAGAGAACTAGCATAATAAATGTCAGCTGATGTCATTGGTCTTATATAGCTGAGTATCGAGGATTTACGATATTACCGGGGCGATTATCTGGTATGACCTTAGGCAGACTTAATACCAACAGGAATAAAAAGATATAATTAAATGGCTGTGAGCTAGAAATGAGTTGCGTGACAATTTGACTTTGAGTAGACTCGATAATCATAGTGGATGTGCCTTCGGGCCAAAGAGAATAAAAGAGCTTCTACATTACCGGTCGATAAGACGTCCAGCGAGTCAACTTTTTTAACTTTTTCTCCAAGAGTTTCGTTCTTAACATTATCTAGGAACTAATGCACTCCTCACTGGGATACAGTTAACTAACCATCAGCATCATCAGACAAGTCTTGTCGGGCGAGGTCACTCTGATTCTCAGAACAACTTTTTCCACTAGGTCGTGGAGGAATTTTTCAGGTGTTTTATTTTTCATCGTAACTGTGGATTTTAAAGATCATCGGAAGAGAGGAAACACAGCTCTATACTTTTAATATAAATATATATGTATATTGTATATATATATTAATAAATAAAAATATGTACATTTACAGTATCCGGGAGAAAGCATCGGGTAAACTATACTCTTGGTAATGGAATTTCTGCAAGATATTCTCACGAATAATCGAAATCTTATATCTATATATATTTTTTAAAACCAAACATTCATCTTGACCGTCGAGAGTTTGACCTCTTTCCCTTCGCTTTCGTCTACATTATTATTCTTCCAACTACCTTCTCATTCTTCTTAAAAGTTATTCTTATTTAGTTATCTGGTGAGAAAATCGACGATAAATCATTCCAGACTACGAAATTGGCTAGCTCGTGGCCTAAACGCCATTGACAAAAAATCCTCAACGGATACCCGTTCCCTGCTCGGGCAATAAATTTACAAATTTATAGATAAATTGACTACCGTAAACAAAAATATACAACACGCGGATACTTTGGGGTATCGTGTTTCGCAAAACTCATCAGCTTTTATTAATTTGTCCTCTATTTCTCTCGATACTCCGTGGCCATTTGGTCTTTACAGTGAAGCTCACTTACACCACGAGCTCGCTGGATACCGCGGGGGTACTGGAGCTGAGGATTCGATGACCCAATCGCTTACTTTGTCTCTTTGGTATTAAATGATCCGCGGAGTTTAGCCAGACCGCAAAGTATTTCGAAAGTATCAGCTGCGGTCAGTGACAGATCCACCGGATCTTCTTTTTGTACCATCTATATCTACAATACCTTCAGCAGCCAACAGTGTAACGCTTATTCACACTGAGCAAAGGAAGTTCATTCATAAAATAAAAAATAAATTTAAACTTTGCGGAATTACGATAATGAAAACAAACAAACAAATTCATCTGTATTACAACTATCGCTTCCTGTTTATGTTTCCGTTTATTAAATAATAATACCCGATAAATATATTTCAATGAATATATATATTCATTGAAATATATCACAGTTTTAACAACGTATTCAATTGGCAATCGATGCGGGGCGTCGTGCAGTCTGAAAAGATTTCTCTTGATTACAAATAAAAATAAACGAAAATCCCCAACAAGAAGAAGTTTAATTCCAAACTGGTTGCCCACGTAATTTCGTCTACATTGTAACTCATACCAAGACTTACTCGTTTTACCTGTACACTTTTAAACTTTATTTTTATTTTTATTTATACTTTTTCGGCTACTCCTCTTTATGCCGCTCCTCCGTCTTTAGGACGGACTACTCCTGTGCAAATACTCACCGTTTTAATCTTTTAACCACTCATACCCACTACACATTAAACAAACGAATGATAGAACGAGTAGGTAGATATGGGTAACAGACCGTTAAAATGTCCCGTTTTTTTATTCCTCAGGTTTGATCGCTAAAAATTATTTCCTCTATTATTTTTTCGCTTTCGAGGGGCAAAAAGCGTTTAAGCCGATTGCCATGAAAAGTTATCATAAACTTTTGTTGTCTTCTGAGATTGCTGCAGTACTACTTATTTTACAGAGTAATTTAATCGTGAATAATAATAAAAAAGATAAAAAGAAATATGATAAAAAATATATAAAGTCAGCGAAATGAAAAGGCTGATGGAATCGTGCAAAATATATCTAAGAAACTGTCCCGATTGTAGCGATGCTTGGTCTCCCGCGAAGACGACGAGGTTTTCGCTCTCCATGCACGGATATTTCATCCATTTCACATCCTGGGTATATACGCGCGCGGCACGGGGTTGATCTTATATATAAATATATATAGGTACAAAGCTGAGGTTTTCATGGCGTAGCCGTGGCCGGTGGCCCCGGGACTCGAAGTTGCTCGCCACGGCGTTGGTGGAATGCGGGACGGGCAAATCGCGGTCGGCCCGCTTGCGCCTCGTTCCCATGCATTCCTTACCCCCACCGTGGTGGTTTTGTGCTCGTCCGCCTGCGCACCCCGCTTGGCTGCTGCCGACTACCTCTTCTGGCCGCTTGTGCTGTTCTTCCAGGTCCCCCCGCACTCGATCCTTTTCTTCTTCTTCTTCTTCTTCTTCTGTTTCTTCTTCTACCCATTGCGCAAAGGAGGCCCTCAAGTCCAGCTAAGCGAGGCAATGCCAACAGAGCACTAACAGCAGCTCCAACGGCAGCCGACCTTTACCGACCATCATAGACTATCCTCCTGCGACTCCAACACCAGCTTCTATTCGATTATTCAACCAAAAGTTTATTCTCGCCAATATAATATCCGAGCAGTACAATGGCTGACTTTAGTGGCTCGTAACCATCGAGGTCACTTGCCGACCTTGCCGACTGACAGTAAAAAAGACCAGCGAACGGCCGTCTCCATGTATAATTTTATGGGAGTGAATTATCTGGGCTAGATTCCGTTCCATGGTTTATGGAACGGAAAGATTTAAAATACAGTTTTGTATTTGTCAGTTGCAGACAGTACTGCTTCAATGTGTTGTATAGATAACTTGTAGACTGGGTTCAGTTCGGCATAAAGAGACATAACGGCTTTGGTCCGTTTGTATGTCTGTTCCAAGTAGAAAACACGCCGCGCATGTTTAATGTCAGACACATTCCAGCCATCGCTTCTGATGACTGGCTGCTGCAATCACATGATCATCTTTTCGCGATCCATTAAAGGTTCTTCTGCTTCAACATCTAGAATATCTCTTTCTTGTTCTTCAACATCATCCACTTCTTGATCTTCATCTACTGCTGGCACTTCAGCATTGCCAACATCATAATCATCAGATTGAGCTTCAGCTTCGTTACCAAAGCTATGCTATGCTAATCGCACTTGCAATGATGACTCTCTCAGTTGATGACTTTTTCAAGCTACCATCTGCTACCTGTCACTTAATCACCGCAGTATAATCTTTGTAGTAACCTGTCACTGATTATTATTATACATCCAACCAGTATAAACTAATACTCGCATTCCTTGCGCGTCAAACTTTTAAAAAATTCAATAAAAATGAATCGTATTTTAAGTCTGCGAAATAGTTTGAATTTTTCAGGTGATTAATTTTTACAACCAACAAGTGCCACACGCTCAAGTTGTTTGCAGTAATTTAGTCTGAAATGTTTACTCCAAAGTTGCATGTGCACTTAATTCCGTATATGTAATTCTGAAGTTGGCAAACAAAAAACCGCAACTTTATTAAAAAACGATCAAATTGATCAACCATTGGATAAATATTTAAAGTGGGGGAGAAGTTGAAGCAGAAAACAAAGATGCTGGAGAAAGAGGAAGGGAGAGAGAGAGAGAGAGAGAGAGAGAGAGAGAGAGAGAGAGAGAGAGAGAGTAAAGGAAAAAAAGGAAGGGAGCAAAGCGCGAAATACGAGACGAGAAAAGTATCGGCGTGGAATGTCACTAACTTAGAGAACGTCTCACGGGTCCAGTTCTCAGAACTTCTCTCCAAGAACGGCTCTCTGGCTGAATGATTATAAAGCGCACGGGCTCAACACACGCTGAAGATGTTTATCGTCGTAATCATGCTTCGTGGAATAATGACCTGATATCAGAAGTTGAATAAACAATGGCCGTCAGCAGACTTCAACTTCGCCAGAGCTCTTAAAACGAAGCCCATTATAAATTTACCCAATCGTTCACGATGGGTTCAGCGAAATTCCGATCACCGAAATCAACTGTAACCTAAAATACCGGGCTTATGATCGGACTTATTCAGCATCGTGAGTCGTGTATAGCTGTACAGGTTAGAACTTCTCACATTGGTAGCAAAAGTAGCAGCAGCAGCAGCAACAGCAGCAGGAGCAAGAGCAAGAGCACAAGAGAAGTCCCTCCACAGTGCTGCATTCCTCGGGACATTGCTCTCGGCTTATCGATTCCCTTCTCTTTCCTGACATTTTCGAGCCAAGCCACGGCCATTCGAGAGAAGTTATCGCGGATTCTTCATTCTATAATCTAACTTTGCCGCTTCTTTCCATTCTCGATGAAGAAGGTACGCTTACACCAGAGAAAAGGTATACTACACTATACTATATATATTTTTATTCATATATATATATAGGTATAGGTCTTAGCTGTTCATCAGCTTTTGCATTCCTCCGCGTATCTGCTGGCCAACTCACACACACAACCATAAAGACACACACACACACACACACAGCATCCGCTTTAATCTACACAGTGAGTCTTTACTTTGGTACTTTCACATAATAATGTAGCAATATTTTAATATCAAGTGAAGATGGAATTGGCAATAATGAGACCATATCTCTACTTGAAAGCCTCGGATGCATAATTTAATACATCGTAATAAAAATAAAAGTTGGTGTATTACTCTGATAAGCTTTTAAATACAAGAATTTCGTATTGGGTACAAAGTTAAATGACACAACAGCGTATAAATACAAAAAACAAATAGCCCAGGTTTAAGTGAGAATAAACTCGGGTTAAAATTTTAATAATAATGACGTAAAAAATGAAGAATAATATAATAAGAAACATGGCAATTTGGTAAGGGTATATAATAAAAGGCGGACAAGAGAATGAGAGTTAAATGAGATGGTCTCGTCGGCAGCTTTGTCCGGCGCCATGTTCGCCATGGGTACCACCTTCATCTACGTGATACGCCACACCGAGCCGTCCTAAGGATCCCAGGGACTTTTTGTTCCTCTTGTAACCTTTGGCTCACACTTAGGCTTTTTCTTCCCGTGAAAAAATTTTAAATAACTTTTTCCGTTTACTGTCTTGGGCCCTTACACTTCCAAGTCCTGATAGATGAATTTCTTTCGGTCGGGAGCATTTCTTACAGCTCTGACGGTGATAAAAAATTATATGATTTAAATAATATGGATCTAGGAATCCGATTGAAGCCTAGACTACGGGTTCTGGACTATGGACTGTGGGGAAATGCTGTCGGAAAAGGATAAGCGATGGATATACAGCTTTGAATGGCTTGAGAAGACCTCAAGGGACCTCAGGGGATCTCAGGGGGTGAGAGGAAGAACGTTATCGGCTTTCGTCTCACCGCAGATGTAAATAAGAAAGAATAACCAGAGGAATAAAAGGAACCAGTACAGAGAATAAATAAAATAATAAAATGAATAGCAAGTGCAAGCAAGGATGAACTTGGATAAGAATCCTCGGCACAAGAGAGACGATAAAAGAAAATCTTAGACCCAGATTCTGAGAAAAATCCGCATAGTTCTGAGTGTGACTCAGTACCAGATATCCTTGAGCATTTTACTTTAACCAACTCGAGTGCACACACCTAGTCTTGCTATCTCTCAACCCAACTCCCTTTCCATCTTAAAACTTTTAAAATAAAATAAAATACAAGCAACTACAGCCTCCTCTACTTGGGATCGGGATCGGCATTGAGATTTTATCTCTTTTCAACGCAATATGCTTTCACTTATCAACTTGTGGATATTTTCTCGCTCACTCGCGACTCCCCAGTTTTTCCTGCTGGTCGACGTCTGGCGTTGAAACAAGGAGAGACTACGACACTACGAGCGAAGACTTTTGATCTGATTTGTTGGTTCGCAATTTAACAGTCCGTCCATAAACCTATTAAATCTTGTTCATTCATGATTTTCTTTCTCGCTGGTGGCATAGCAGAGGCCGGAACTCATGAAACCCACCACTCGATCTTATATAGTCTCACTGTTTCCTTGGAAAGGACACGCGAGTACGGTCGTTGCACTGCTAAGCTAAGTTGCGCAATAAAAAATAATCCAGTGATTGTAAAACCTGTCGCTCTATTCATTTTAAACCCACGTATTCTTAATGCCAGAGGTATTTTTTTTATATATATTGATGTCAATTTGCTGCGCAAGTATTAATAGAATTGATTTTATGATAATGATGATGATGATGAAGGCTGCGCTGATGTTAAATAAAAATAATAAACTTTTCTTTACAGACAAATTGTGCGGAAGGTAAAGTTTTTAATGAGTGTAACACACTTGTCAGCCGAGAGGAGTATTGGAGAATCTGCCAAACTCGTCGACAAATTTTAATTAATTCAGTCACGTTTGTAATTATCTCTCGAGTGCTGAGAGTTTTAAACGCAGCCGACAAGTGACAGAATACCAGACCCAGAGGGAGTATCGAGGCATCTTGAGAAAATCCAAGGATTACGGCTTTTTATTATTATTCTTTTTTTTTAAATCCAATGGAGCCTTTTATTTTTTGCAAAACCAACTTTACATCCATATTCTAACTAAATTTCTTAGATCTTTAGTTTAGAGACAACTTATCCGAGTCCGTTAATTAAATATTAATTCATTCATAATAATTACATGGAATAAATTTCAGAGGCAATTGTCTTTAGAATTCTTGCTCAAAAGTTATTTCAAGTTGACAAAAATCGAGTTTTTTATAACAATTGGCTGATAATTCAAAAACGAGAATAATTCGAAATCTTACGACCACTCGAAATAATGAGAAATTACCGTCATTTTTCATGATTAGTCAAATCACGAGAAACTTACTGACAATTTATCGTCAATTGACGTCAAAAATAATTCGGTAAATTTTTCATAAAATAATTTTCTGGGCAGAATTACTCTCTAAACATGAATTAGTGAAAAGAAGTGAAATTTACTAATTCTTAGTACAAATCGAACCATTGATTTCAAAAAGTGGTTCCGTTGGCACCCAAAATTAGTGAATATTAACTTATTTCACTTATTTGTGTTTAGAGAGTAAGTTGGCGCGGGAATCGCCATAAAATTCAAAAAATGCGTTGGTCAATTCTCAGACAATTTCTCTTTCAAGGTGTCTAAGAATTTTTCACCTGATCAACACTAGGTTTAAATTTTAGTCTCTGTTTTAGGAAGAATGGCGCATGCGCTAATTTTTGTCATTTGTTTTCTCATAAAAGAAGAGAACGACTTTCTTCCCTCTAAACACTGCAGGAATTCAAACTTCGGCGCAGATATGGTGAAAAAATTAATTCCTAATAATAATAATAGTCGAAAAAAATAACAGTATATATGTAATATGCAAAAGATGACCACACACAGTTGTTCATGATACATACTCGATGTACATTTACGCTTTTCTCCACCTCCTCCTCCTCCTCCTCCTCCATCTTCTTCTTCTTCTTCTTCGTCTTCTCAATGCATGAAGAATGTCTAGAGGCGTGCATTGGTGCAATGCAGAATGTCGAGACGTGGTTATAAGTGCCAAGCAAATGTGCCTGTGTATATATGAACGCTGGTGAGTATCTCAGTACTCGTCTCTCGTCTCTTAGCGCAATCCATACATCGAAATGGTACCTCCGTACGTGCAAACATTCAAGACCAAAAGCAAAACCAATACAAGACCAAGACCAAGACCAAGACCAGCGTCGCTTGCACACAGACTCGGACGACTTAACAACGGGAATTGTGTACACAGACCTTACAAATACAAGTATATGAATGTACATAGCTGGAGATCGTACGAGTTCTCGTCCATGTGGATGTACATTTTAAAAGCCTACATCGTAAGAAGTTGGTGTGACATTTACTCATGACATTAGTTATCTCACGAGGTTATCTTTTAGGCCAAACTCCTATCCGCTGATGCCGCGATTCATTCATAACCAACAGTCTAACTGAGTTAACGTACTTTGGTTATTTTCAATACAAGTTTGTCCTCCTTCGTCTCAAACCTCTTATCCGACTCCTCTCTTTCTTTATCTTTCGTCTTCCATATTTACTCTCGATGTCGTCGCAGGTCGATTGGCCCAAGCAAAGAGCTTTTATCATTATCGCCACCGTCACCACTCGCTCGCATTTTAAACAGACCGGATATTGCGCTTGATGTTCTCGTTCCCGTACTGTATAATCGACTAACTGATAACCATGTTAACGATAAATATATTCGTATATATATATTTATATATAGAGAGAGAGAAAGAGATTTTTAGGTCTGTGTTAAAGGGCCGAAAAAATATGAGGAAAATATATATATCAGTATGAAGAATCGTAAAAAAGGGATAGGAGAATCATGACTTAGACTCACATACCGGAAGTTCACTTTTAGAAGGGTAAACGCCGGCTATTTATAAAAGGCTTTACAGTTGTGTGTACATGTGGATGCATATGTATAAGACAGAGAGAAGAGAAAACAAGAGAAGACGTAGTTTGTCTCCAGTTAAACTTGTCAGTTAGGTCATAAAGTATCAGACAATCGACGCCATTCGACGTGATACTATTTTATAAATAGATCTATTCTATTTGCCCGTCTACGTACCTTGGTTATTTTTTATTTTTGAATAATAATAGACAAAGGCGCCGTAAGATGGCTCGAAATTTAAATGGACTAGCAAAAATTTTAAAACCACTTTCTAGTTGTCTATTGTTGGTACTCAGATTATTCGTTTTAATGCAGATCAACATTCATTTTTTTAAAACTTATTTACTGTCATATTTTTATGGAACGTTATACTTTACGTTCTAATATTCAATTTTTTCATACAAATAATTTTAAAATTAATCACATCTGTCTAATATTTTTACATACGAGCTTACATGGATTTTAATTTTTTCCAAAAGTATGTTCCCTAAATAGTCGACACTTCGGAGCAAATACACGGAGAAATTATTCTTGTTTAAAATGCCATGGTGTCGTAGTAAAGTCGGACTATCTGGGCACCTGACAAAAAGTGAAATTATATGACCATAGTAAATTTTACTAAATAAGATTTTATTTAAATCCGAATTTACTCCGTCACTCAGAGTTCCGAAGTTGAACTCAAAAAATTACTCCACATACAAAGTAAATGGGAATTTTTTTTAGCGCAGATTTTGGAGTATTCTGGATTTTATTTAAATTCGCATTCACTCCGATTCGGAGTTTCAATATCAAAACACTCCCCTTGGAAAAAAATTTAACTCCAAGGGAATTAAATTCCGCTTCGCATTTACTCCGGATTTTTTAGTGTGGTTACAGTAATTTGTGATGTAATCGCTGTCTTTTTTCACTCCAAAATCACTCCACTAAAAAAAACTTCTATTTACTCCATACGCGAAGTGATTTTTTCTTAAGCTCCAGAACTCTGAGTGACGAAGTAAATTCAGATTTAAATAAAATCCGTAATCACTCCCAATTTTACTACAGTCATAATAAATTTTGCATGTCTTTACTTCCATTTCCGTCAGGTGGCTAACACGGTCCGTCTTTATTATGACACCATAGAATTTCAACCGAGAATAATTTCTCCATGTAATAATAATTTAAAAAATATTCAAAAAAGTAAACATTTTCTCAAACACCCACCTGACCTAACTTTCCTACAGCCAATAAAAAGTATAAAACTCACAAGGATTAACGTCCTACTCAACAATAAGAACCGTAGGTCGACATATCCCACGTTATTAAAAAATGAAATACGTTCTACGCGAAATAGCCTTAAAAATTACAATATCGATGTACATATTTAATAATTTATAAAGCTGCTTGGGTTTTATCAATAAATATCATAGTATCCAAGTAGGCAGTTAATAAATATGCTTTGAAAGTACATTATCAGTGTTAAGTAAAAGTAAACCGTTTAATTATTATTATATTTTTTTTCTCAATTGCTACGTGTGTTACATTATTCGTACATGTGCAGCGAGAGTTCGGCAGGGTCGAATGGCCGAAGAGAATTTTAAAAAATCTAAAGAAGGGGACGGAAGCAGCTGACATGATAGCTGACACTAACACAACTTAGAGGATTTACATCAAATCTACAGTGTGTAGTGTTGGTAATATATTGAGTTTAACGGGGGAATGATAACCCGTATCATCAGCCAATGTTGCCAAGCTACTCGTCCACAAGCTCATACGTGTCATATATATATAGGCATATATACATACTATACTTCAATCTTTATTACAGAGAGCAATAAAAAAAAAATAATAATAATAAATAAATAAATAAGAAAAAAAAAGGAATGTATGAGAAAAAAATTGATTGGTCAAGAAGTAAATTAATAAATGCGTATAATTTTCATTAATAAAATTTATAAAAGATAAATGGCTGATAGTTGACAGTCTTAATATATGTTTTAAGAGAATAAGATAATTATATTATCAGGAAGGCCGAAGTGGTTAAAATATATTTTTAAATATTTCTTAATTACCGGGATTTAGGAGGGAGTAAGTTTAAGAAGAAGGAGAAGAATGAGGGGGAGGAGAGAAGGGAGAAGAGGGAAGAAGATAAAAGAGATAGAGACAGAAAGCTTAACGAAACGCGTTTCATTCATTCCAGAGATTCCTAATAGCCTAACATGGCACTTAGACTGTACGGACTGTACTATGACTACGCTATTGTGTTGTATTGTATTGGTCCACAAAGTTCTGTAGCGCCAAGTGTGTCATTTGAATGCGTTGGAATGCCGACAGCTTGAGGCGGCGCATTTTAACTTTAGGTCGTACCGATTGTATACTTAATTACGAGACTATACTTTGCTGTGCTAACTGTACTCGGCTGTGGCGATAGATTTTTTTTTTTTTTTCATTTTACTCATTTTTAAGACGGATTTCAAGAATTACTTTTTGGGAGTTTGTATTTTCGCGCAGTCAAATTTTTTTTAATTTTGAGACGGCTGTTAAAAAAAAAAACTCAAAAGCTGATCAAATCATTTTTAGTTTTAATTTTTGAAAAATTTTTACCAGTCAAAATTTTGGGCCCATGGCTACTAGATATAGAAAATTATATTATTGAGGAATGTCAAAAATATGTCTATTAGATTTTTTTTCTTAAAATAACGGCAGTCAGAAATAAATACTTGGGACCCATGAAAAGACTAAAAAACGGTGTAAAATATTTTTTTCATGAAAATAGTGTCAATATTAGGATTAGAAAAAAATATTTATCTGTAATAGAATTAAAAAATTTTAATAAGTAGGCTATTTCTATTTAAAGACACGTGTCACAATTGGAAGCATTATCATTATAAAAATTATCTACAAATAAATTTGTAGCAGAAAAAACTATCTCTAAAAAAATGTAAGATCAGTAAGCCGATAAAATTTGGATTATTAATTACAAATACTCTGCCCTTTGTACGCCATATTGATAAGAATTTATTATGTACATGAACTGAAAAAATTAACTGTTGTGTTTAAATTAACGGTAACGAAAGCATGCGAAGGTTTATAGACACAGCTGATTAATCGAGTTTCTAAAAACATTTCCATGCAATATTAAATATCATAAACTCTACAGCACTTTATATTAAAACCTTAAGTTGCTAAATAACTTGAATTTTATCACGCAACTTGACAGAAAAAATACATTTCCCGGCGCGAAAAATATTTTTCACTATAAATTGAAAAGAAAATTTTTTACAACAAAAAATTTACCCGCTATTTTAAATTTACAATGAAAAAAATTTATTAGAGCAAGGAAAAGTTTTCTGGGGGAGAGTGAAAATCCGCTTTTACTCTAATTCGAAATTTTGATATTAAAATTATTTCCTATTTGGAGTTAATTTCACTCCGCGAGAATAAAATAAATAAAAAAATCATCCACTCGCGAACACCCCGGATTTAATCCGCGTTCCAAAAATTTTCTACAGTGCAGGTCGCTGGGGCATTATATCAAAGATTCAAGAATTAAAAAATGGAGGAAGATAATATTTGTGGGAATAATTTAAAATGCTGTGGCAGTTGAGTATTCTGAGTATTTTGGACACTCGGATCACGTATTCAAAAAAAAGTAAATAAAATAATGTACAATATTGTATTTGGAATATAAATATTCGAGCGTGTGTACATGTAGAGTTTGTAGTGCTTTCTAAATTTTACAAAGCATTCCTGAATATATAATTAAATATTGAAAGATAATTAACAGGGGATAAATATTATTGATCGGTAATCAATAATTTGAATATAAAAAGGAGTCAGAGCAAAATTTAATTAAATATGGAATTCAGTAAAAGGTAAAATATGAGATAATATAAATTGGCACCAGTGTGGAGGAATTGGTACCAAAGAAAGCCGAAGAATGAATTGTTCGCAGAGAACCCGGGCTGGCTGTGTCTGTGTGGATGTGTGAGGACTACTTGGGTGTGTGTAGTGTAGTGTATATGGTATTCGTCGAGGAACTTGAATACGAATGTATATGGAGGAATACATTGCTGGGTCTGAGCTCAACTCAAGTGGCCCTCCGGTACGCCCTAATAAAGCAGAAAGGAAGGCCGCTTCCAGGAACTATACCATCAAGATATGCGGTGGTCTGGTTCAATATGTGGCGCCAAAGGGCCACGACGGTCGTTACGATTACTACATAACGACACATCCTTTTCACGCTGTTATACCATACATATATATATGTATGGTACATATTTTTAGAATTAATGCAATCTTTAGAATTTTGGAAATAGGTTTTCAATAGTGGAAATAAAGTTTGAGGTGAATTGAAAGGAATTTTTTTCGGTATTCAGTGTGTTTGAATAATTTTTAAAGCCGAAAATGAAGGGCGGGAGTACAAACTTCGAGACTGGAAGTTACATTTTTTAGTGCCATTACACTTTTCTCCCAAACTATAAAGATGATAACTACAAATTTTTTGTCAATTGAAGATAAAAATATGAGTAACGCAAACTTGGTAGTTTTTAATAATTATCGCCCGAAACAAAATCCCGGAAAATAAAAAAAAAATTTATCAGTTTTCCATAAACTTGAATCTTAAAGCCGCGTTTTAAATATTTAAAATAATAATATGTAAATTTTAATTAGACTTAAGGCGTCAAAAAAGTCTTTACGAATTTTTCTAGCCCAGATAAAAGTCTCTAGATATTTTAGTTTTATAAAAAAGTCTACCGTAAGTTGCTACGAGCATCCATTTTATGAATTCAAATAAAAATATTTAAATTTTCATAAAACCAAAGCCGACTGTCCTTTCGCGGTTGCCACCGTTAAAAATGCGCGTAAATTTTCTATCAGCAGCCTCACAAATAATTAACTATCCCTTCACAATAAACGATAAAAATTTTCCAAAGCTTTTCGCGAGTTTCAGGTGAATTTTCCTTTTGAATCAGAGGATTGTTGCTACACAACAAATATTTTTTTTCTCAAGCTGTCTAGTTAATGTTAAGGTCGTTTGACAGTCGTGTTTCTTGATATTCACCCGCAGCAAATAAATACATGCATACATAGATATATATAAAATGTAATATTAGCTATACATAACACAAGTAGACTTTCTAAACAAAGGAATAGAACGTTCAAGAGGGAAAGAGAATTTAGGCCGTGGGCCAGGCTAAATCGGAGTCTAAAACGGACAGCGGCTTATTCGATGTCGGATAGCGATTTGATCAAAGGGAATAGAAAATAAGCGAAGCGAAGATACTTGTGTTGTGTTAGTTGTTAAATATATTTTATGTAGTGTAGTGCTGTAGTGGTAGTTGCTGCAGTACAGCATAACCAAACTACAAGATAAAGAGAAAAGAATGGAATGGAAGTAGTAAAGTAGAAGCGGGCAGTGTTATGTGCCGAGAAAGAGCTACAGCCTAACAGCTAAGGCCAAGAAACCAGGCATCGGGACTCGGGCTCGAGGCTCGGAACTCAGACTCTGGCTATGGCTATGGTGTTTTCTGCTGGAGCACCGTGGCAATGATGATGAGGTTGCCGGTGGGGATGGAATGCGCGGCGCCTAGGGCTCGTTGGATTCCAGGGCCACACGTGCCCCTGGTCCCTGTCCCCTCGCCCGAGCCGTGCCAATAAACTCAGCCTCCGGCCGACCGCCGCTGCTTTCGACCACCATGGAACTCATTCATGGGGACGGGGACCTCCTACCACGATTTTATCGCTCTTTTACTCTATTCACTACTTTTACCGCTGGCCAACGACATCTGTCGACCATCGCGGTACTATCACTCCGACTACGTTGTCTGCAAGCCTCTCAAGAGCCATCTGGGTATCAAGATCTTTGCGACCAACGCATGGTAACTCGAAAATAAATTCATTATTAACTCGAAATTAGGATTAGAAAATTATTATCAACTTTTTTTTATTCATTATTGATTTATTTCAATGGAGTAATTACTTTAGTAATTCTACTGACTCTAAATTTTCTGAAAGAAACAAAAAATTATAATCTGGTGATTAGTAATCCATTGAAATAAATTAATGGAATGAAATAGATAAATTTTAGAAAAAATTTTAATTTTTCAGCGGGAAAGTAAAATTTAAATTATAATTAAATGTTTCTGTGATTTCAGATTAAAATCATTGACTTCCAGACCATGAATCATCAACACGGAAATCAAATTTATATCAAATCACTGATCTACTTTTAATCAAAATTTTGTTTTTTATCAGTATACTTAGACGCAACAGATAATCTCAGAATGTTATTTGATAAAAAATAACAGGTGGAATAACCGAGCGGGCTAAAGTCATGTCTAAATTGCAGAAAATCATTAGAAAAATAATTATTTTACCTAAAAATTAACCCGACTCAGGTCTAACAGATTTGGGGCCACCATTCAGACACCCCGGGTCAAAAAATCTAATCTGATTTTAGTATAACTAGATTGTATTTGGACTAATTAGTCTGTCTTTAAATTTTTTTTAATTTTAAGCTGTTTTTGATCCAGTGACGATCGAAAACACTATTGAAAATAATAGGCAGTTATAGTCTGATTCAGTTCTGGGTAAAAACAGAAGAAGACAAAATATTATGAGAAAAGTCTGATTTTGATCTAGAGGCGACTAAAGCTAAACTAAATTTCACGTTAATTAAATACAAATAAAAAATGAAACTGAATACAAATAATTCAAAATTTTTGTTTGATTTAAGGCCATTCTCAGACAGTGCCCCCTCCCTTTTTTTTAAACATTCGATGACTTTCAATTGTAATGACCGTATCAAAATTTCGACAATTAATTTAAAGAAAGTTAAAACATTAATGGAAAAAATTTCACCGAGACATAGAATTTTAAAAAATTATTTACAGTTGATATCAATCAGGAGTTAGACGAAATTTGTTAAACAAATTTTAATAAAATCTTTATGGAAATGATTCGAAATTTCAAATTTTTCAGACTGAAATCTATTTACCAAATTTCGTTAAACTCCCAATTGATAACAACTGAGTAATTTTTTAAAACAATCTATATCTCGGCGAAATTGTAACTGCGTTCTCCTCTTTTCTATTAATGCTGTCATTTTCATTAAATAAATTAATAAAATTTTAATACTGTTATGACGGTTCAAGGTCATTAAATATTTTCAAAAAGTGGAGGGGAGACACTGTCTGAGAATATCCTTAAAACAGATCAAATTTTTCGACCAAGGAACCGACCGTACCAACCTGACTTTCTATAGTTACTATAGTGCAGGTGTCATGCATGCGCTCCGTATAAATAAATAAAGAAATTATCACTCGACCGTAGAGTCAATAATTGTCCAAGCGATAAAATAATATAAATTTGGTTGTTAAAATCATAAATATATGCAACATAATCCTAATTATCATAAAATAATAAAAGTTTCGATACGAAGGTTATATACATTTTCGAGTTGCAATTATGGCAACACTGCGAAACAGTTTTACAACATCAGCACGTGCATATTTGAATAATCCTCAACTGTTATCTATAATAGCGACAATTTTCTCTGGTAAATAATTAAAAAAAATTAATAGACTGCGTATAATTATATTTTAAAAGTATTATTTCCTACGTATTTAGAGATAACTACTCGAGCATTTGATTTTATCTTATCAATTATCTAATAACGTATAGTCATTTATCATTTTTATAATTAAATTCAGAGAATGATCGCTCGTAGATGAAAGAATCATTATAAAAAAATAGAACTATAACTTACCGAGCATTTTCGAATGTCGCCGATGCGCTGCTGCCTACGGCAGCGAAACCGACGCCAACTGCGAGGCCTTCCGGGATATTATGGACCTAAAATAAATAAATATATGACTATATAAGTACTGCATTAGATTATTTAGTATCGAAAAATATCAACGCACCGTAATAGCGACAACCAGTAGAACAATACGCCGCCATTGATTGTTTTTCGCCTCGATTCCGGGGTCTTCGTACACACAACCTTGTTCGTCGATCTCAGAATTTCGGGATACGGATCCAGGCATTCGTCGTCGTGTATTTTGCTCATAAAAACCTAAAGAAGTTGTACGGAGTAATTAGTAATAATTAAGTTGTTTATATTTTTTCAGTACACACTTTAAGCAGATTATTGTTTGTTAAATAATTTAACACACTAAAGATAGAATTGTAACAGTGACATACTTAAATAAATAGTAATTTTAAATAAATAGACCAGGAGACTAAGTCAATGAGATCAGTTTTGTTTAATAACTGAGTACAAGCTTACTGTTTTGTTTGTAAAAAAATTTTTAGTGTAATTTATTTAGGGAATTACTCGAGCGCTTGATTGACTAATGAGTTTCCTTTTGTTGGTCAAGGCTGCATTTGGAATTTAGTGACTGTTACTTAAGAATTAGTGATAGTTAATAGTCATTATTATTGTTATTGAATGGATTGAGGAACTCGGAAGATTTTGAGAAAGTGGAAAACACGTGGGAATATTTACTTTTTTATTAATGAGGTGGGAGGATTATTTGTGAGCATTCAAATTCTTTGTACGGGAACCTTTGTTTAGAAAGTATACTTATGGAAAGTTTATATGACATTTTGTATATATTTATGTATGTATATATTTGCTGCGGGTGAATATCAAGAAACACGACTGTCAAACGACCTTAACATTAACTAGACAGCTTGAGAAAAAAAATATTTGTTGTGTAGCAACAATCGTCTGATTCAAAAGGAAAATTCACCTGAAACTCGCGAAAAGCTTTGGAAAATTTTTTATCGTTTATTGTGAAGGGATAGTTAATTATTTGTGAGGCTGCTGATAGAAAATTTACACGCATTTTTAACGGTGGCAACCGCGAAAGGACAGTCGGCTTTGGTTTTATGAAAATTTAAATATTTTTATTTGAATTGATAAAATGGATGCTCGTAGCAAATTACGGTAGACTTTTTTATAAAACTAAAATAGCTAGAGACTTTTATCTGGGCTAGAAAAATTCGTAAAGACTTTTTTGACACCTTAAGTCTAATTAAAATTTACATATTATTATTTTAAATATTTAAAACGCGGCTTTAAGATTCAAGTTTATGGAAAACTGATAAATTTTTTTTTATTTTCCGGGATTTTGTTTCGGGCGATAATTATTAAAAACTACCAAGTTTGCGTTACTCATATTTTTATCTTCAATTGACAAAAAAATTTATAGTTATCATCTTTATAGTTTGGGAGAAAAGTGTAATGGCACTAAAAAGTGTAACTTCCAGTCTCGAAGTTTGTACTCCTGCCCTTCATTTTCGGCTTTAAAAATTATTCAAACACACTGAATATCGAACAAAATTCCTTACAGTGCACCTCAAAATTTATTTCCACTATTCGAAAGCTACCGAGTTCCTTGAATGAAACCAACCAATAAGCGCATAAGCCAAGCTCTTAATAATAATTATTATTATTTACATTATTAGTCATGCTCATATGTTAGTCAATAATATATGTTAGTTAAAGCAAGTATAAATAAATATATATATATATATAACAAATCAAATGAAAGCAGAAATGTGCAACTAATCGTGTACTGATCTTATTGACCGTGTCTGCTGGCAAAATAATTATTGTTTTTTAATACAGTGCCTTGTAGATTTTATGATACTTGAGAAACAACAACGAAAAAAAAGTAAAAAAAAAAGTAATTAGCAATACCATCGATTGTGGTGGACTCATTATAAATATTGCCACTGGTTATTTGTACGCCACTAATTACATTATTAATAGTGTCTAAATCCTCGTCACTTTTAACTTTTCTTTCATCATTCATCATGAGGTTTTTGCGTCTTTGTTTCGTACCGACTGACTGCATTGCTAATAGCACATTTGGGGACTGAATTCCTAGAGATGTTATCAACAAATCGGTTCCGTAAACAAACGCTGCGCCGATTAAAAATCCAACGGCGACTGGCACAAATGCAAATTCACCATTTTCACCGTAAAGTTTACTTTCCTCTGCCATTTCGATCGCCGGCGCTAACAGAGACCAGAAACTGGCGGCCAGCATCACACCCGCAGCAAATCCCAGACTGACATCCAGCAGTTTTCTCTGAAATTCATCAAAATTATATCACTATTCATTAATTTGAGAGTTTTTAATTAAAATAAGTGATGGCACCACCGTTGTGGATTAATAGAACAATGGTCACCGTGCGGTCTAAGGCGTAAGTCCTTCGAATCACTGGCCAGGCGTGGGTTCGAATCCCAGTGAAGCCGAAAGAATTTTTCACACATAAAATGTGAGATTTTTCGGTCCTGAGATTCGTCCTGTCACCTACCTTCGAATTTGATCTGATTTTAAATTGAATTTGATTTAGATTTGAATTTGAATAAAAAACACAATTAGGAATTTGAATGGCAGCGAATTCAAAATTTTTTATTACAATTTAAACTATTGGTAAATCTTACTATGGGGTCATAATGAAATCGGAGTAAATTGGCCACCTAACGGAAGGGCGTACCGAATTTTTTTCATTTCCTAATCGTATTTTACACAGAAGTTTAAAAATTCAAAAATGAAAATTTTGATTCTTTATTTGTTTACGCCCTTATGGTTCCCGATATTGTTCCCTAGAACAATAAAGGAGAATAAAAAAATTTATGGACACGCCCTTGAAGTTCCTGGGTGCCAAAAAGACGTGAAATTTATGCGTTCTTATGACACGTAACCCGACGTTCAAAAAATTCCTACGGCCACAGTAATCATTGAAATATTTATTCAAATTTCCTCAGGTAGCCAACATAACCCGGTGTTACTACGAGACCATATCATTTTAAAAAAGAAATTCCCCTTGTAATTTATTACACGTGAGTTAATAATTAATCAGAAACTAAAACCAAAAATTTTCGTAATTAATGTTATCTTCCTGCTGTTTGAAGTTTATTAATTAATTTATTAATAAATTTGTTGACTTGCTGATAATTACTCAATATATCGATAAAATAACAGACTTGTTATTCAAAAAAAATAATGAACTCGAAATTATAAACAAAAAAAAATTTATTTTCAGCGGTAACTAAATTATAATTTAAAAAATAATAAATAATTTAAAGGGAGGATCCAATCTCACAATTTATGGGTCTGTCAAAAATAACATCGACCAAAATTCTTGAGTCAAAAATCATCACAAAAATTACCAAGATAAAAAATTATAAATTTTTTTATTGGAGATCTTGAGTAGTGATTTTTTACTTGGAAATTGTTGACCAGGAATTTTTACCAAGACTATAAGTTATTTAATTCCAAAGTAAAAGATCTAGGAACCGATCAGGTACTAGTTCCCTGATCGGGTACTAGGTCTCTTACCTTATCAACAAATAAAATAAAAAAATAAAAATAAATAATTACCTGTTTGCCTTGAATGACGACAACAACAGCAGCACCAGCAGCAGTCAATCCCCAGGTGAATAGTGTGCCCAACAGGGCCTGTGTAACTGGCGTGTAACCCTTCAGCATTTTAATCTTTCTTCCAAATAAATAAATCACCAAATTGAAAGTTAATTAATTTAAACCGTCCCAGTCTTGGTTCCAGTCCTAGTCCTAGTCCCAGTTCTAGCACCAGTACCAGTATCAGTAAAAAAAATATAAATAAAATATATGACAATAACTATCTATCTATGATAGGTTCTAGGTGATGGGTATTGTTGGGCCAACAGTTGATTGAGTAGTACTAAAAACCCAGCACAACAATTACATTAAGCTGGTTGAGTTGTCTCACCATCAGCATCGCCAGTCCCCCAAGTAAATTTATATTATCTCCCAGTCTGAACCAACCACAGCCACATTATCCTCTCTTCACATTCATACATTACCAGCTCGGGTCTCTTGTCTCTTCTCAGTATATTACATCTAATACACAAACGGTGGGCAATTAATTGCTGTCACCAACACCAACATCAACATCAAGACTGATACCAATACTAGTACTTGTAGCTTATACTGGATAACCCACACATCATTCACTTGTTTTATTCTATCAATTTACACGTGTACCGATACCGTAATTTTTATATCACCTATAAAATATATAACAATTGGATTTTTAAAATATTCATTATGTTGATTATTTAGTTGTTCACTTTAACTTTTAAAATTATATTAATTTATCAGACAATTAAAATAGATAACAAATTATTTAAAAGAGCTTTCATTTTTTTTTGCTAACCAGATAATCAGTGTCAATGTCTCGAGGGTTCTGCGGTATTTTTATTATTTATGAGTTAAAATAATATCGTTGCGGAGTTATTTTGTTTTTTACACCACCGAAAATATATAAATATATATAATTATATATGAATGATATTAGTTTCACTACATTGTATTGGTTATTAGTTTAATACTGCGTGATGCTTTTACTTAAACTGTTTCTACTGACGTGTATATATATATATATATATATATATATATATATATATATGTATGGATATGTGTATATATTTGTATATGTGTGAATATATTATATATATGAATAAAGTTGACGCTCGGATGTCTCTTGCGCATCGAAAATGGGGGTTGAAACTGTCCAATAGATAGTTTTGTAATAGAGCGCGAAATTTGAAAATTATAAATAGCGGGAAATTTTAAAAGTTTGAAATTTTTAATGATTAGTTTAATATGTTATTTATAATTGTAGATTTTAATTAATGTAAATATATATATGTACATGTATAAGTGTATATATATTTATATATATGTTGATATGGTGATTTAATTATAGAGTTGGGAAGAGTAAATTTGAATTAAAAAATTCAAGAATTAATATTTTATTTAAATTAAAAAATTTGTTAAATTCAAAGGACAAAGAGACGCTTTTTTCCACTGAAACAATTGAAGTAAATGTTATTATTGCACTTGTATAAAGAAAATATTTTCTCAGATGAATAACAGTTTAAAAATAAAAATTTATTTCTGTCAGGATTTTAGAAAATCAATGAAAAGTTTTTTTTTTTAATTTCTAGTTATTGTCTGTGAGTTAATTTTAATTCAAAATTTGTTTGCTGTCTTACATAAATGAGTAATTATTGTTATACTAAATTCAGCAAACTTCTGATAATTACATAACAAAATAATAATTATTTAAAAAATCAAAAGTTCAGTTTTTCAATAGAAAAAAAATGTTCATACTAGTAAATAATAAAAAAAAGATATCTATATATTATAATTAATTAATATTTAACAATAATAGATAAATTTTTAACATATGTGATTATTAAATATTCCTGATTACATAATAAGATTTTAATAAAATTTAATTAATGAGACTGGAGTTTGCCGACGTCTAATAATTTTTGAATTTTTTAAAAAATCACAAATTATTTTAAAAAAATTATTTAAAAAATTGCACCTGTAGCTTTTTTCATTTTCTACACGTACATATTTTTAGTTTTTTTTTTTCGTAATTGAATCGTCTAAAAAAATCAAATTATTGTTAATTGTCTGCTAACTACAGGATCGTAAAATTTTTAATTATTACAAATCGTATTTTTTAAACATAAGTCTTACTTTTGTAGAGTAACTCACTTCACTACAAATTTATCCTGCGTAATAAATATATACAACTATCTTCCAAATTGTTGACCACAGACAACTAAATAAATTTAAAAACGCACTGTTGTGCAACAGACACTAAATTATGCATTATTCTTTTCAATCTTAATTATTATCAACTTTAAATTTATTTGTTCAGTTATTAAAACATAAATTTAAATACTTCACTTTATAATAATGTTTAATTTATATAATTAATAAAATATTCCAATATTTAACCGCTAATCAGAGCCGACCCAGTGATTCGCGATTGACTTGTGCAATTAAAATGTAAATATTTGAAATATTCATTTAAATTATTAATTTCATAATTAAAAACTTTCGAGTCTTCTATTATCAAGGATTTAATGTCAACCTTCTCCTTAAAATATAAATAAATTTAAACTTTTTAAATTTAGCCTTGAATTTTTTTTCCTCAATCATTAAAAAATAACCATATGCATGCAAGGTAATAAAATATAAATCGTTACATAAATTTAATAGTACCAATTTTCTCTTACAACTTGGATGTAAAAAAAATAAGTACATTTATAAATCATATTTTATTACTTTAGCGTGAAAATTAAATTATCACAGAGGATAATTCTTATTTTTCTTATTAAATATCATTAAGAATTACCGAGCTCCGCCATCTTGATGACGTACATCCAAGTTCGGTACTTGAGCGCCACCGTGACCCGTGACGTAAGATTTTGTTTTATTGACATGCGCACTCACTGCAACAGCCAACAGCTGATGTATTCTGCAATCTGTTTACAGGAAAACAACATTGACGTGGGTTTAAAGTTCCCCTGAGTGATCAATGATGGCATCTGCCACGGTAATTATCTATTTATTTACTTTTTTTATTTTTCCATACTTACATATTCTCCATTACACATGATAACTATATTTACGTTATTATTGTAATTAACAACAATATATTAACTATTTTATTGACGGGTTGATAAAAAGGTCAGGGTTTTTATATTATTTATTTTTATTTTGACAACAAAAGGCCGTCAGAGACAGTACCTATTTTTTTTTTTACGATACTGGTTAGCTGACGTCTGATAATTTTTTGATTTTTAAAAAATGATAAATTATAAAAAAAAAAAATATTTAAAAAAATTGCACCTGTAGTTTTTTAAATTTTCTACATGTGCATATTTTTAGTTTTTATTTATTTGCAATTGATTTGTTTAAAAAAATAAACCGAAAATTTTCAAACGTCTGTTAACTATGGCATCATTTTTTTTTTCTACTTCTTGTTTTTATCCAGCTTTTTTTTTATTTTAGGTCCCATTGCTGATGGATGACGATACTGTTGCTTTTGGAGAAGAAGATGAAGTACGAAGTGGAAAACTGAAGTATTTTTTTACACTTTTTAATATTTAGAATTAATTAATTGATTATGATGAGTGTAAATGTAACTGACAATTGTAAATTTTTTAAATTTCAAAATAAGAGAATTAAATTCAAATCAAATAAAATTAAAAAAATGCACATTTATAGAATTTAAAAATCAGTATGTCCATTTATTTATTTTTATATTTTTAATTGTTTAATTCGTTTATTTGCAATTTTAAATTAGTATCATATCTGTTACATTCACTCATTTAATTATGACACTGAAGTTAGCCGACGTCTACTTTTTGAATTTAAAAAAAAATTATAATTTATAAGAAAAAAAAAAAAAATCAAAAAATTGCACCTACAGATTTTTTAATTTTCTACATGTGCATATTTTTATTTTTTTTTTTAATTGATTTGCTGAAAAAAAAATCAAAAAATTGTTAATTTTTTGCTGACTTCAGGATCATAATTAGTTAATTTATTTATTAAATGTCTAATTGTTTTTTTTTTGTAGGCATCCATATGTGACATTTTTCCACTTGGCATTTAGGTCAGCAGCGATAATAGTTTATATGTTTTGCACCTGGTTCTCTGACAGTTTCATTGCCAGTTTTGTTGTCGTCGTTTTGTTGCTGTCGATGGATTTCTGGACCGTCAAAAATATAACCGGTAGATTGATGGTTGGATTAAGATGGTGGAATTACGTCGATGATGATGGAAAAAGTCATTGGGTATACGAATCACGAAAGGTTTTGACTATTTATATAGATATTGTTCATTTGTTTTTTTTTTTTTAAATTTGTCAAGTTGAAACTTTTATGTGCCCGTTTTCCAGGGTCGTCAGCAGAACCGCATCAACCCGTCGGAGGCACGAATATTTTGGCTGTCGCTGATAATCTGCCCATTGTTATGGTGTTTGTTTTTTATTGTCGCGTTGTTTGGACTTAGAATAAAATGGCTGCTGATTGTTTGCATCGCGACGATGCTAAATGGCGCGAATCTTTATGGATATATCAAGTGCAAAATGGGCAAGGATCAAAATTTATCTGCTGCGACGAGCGATTATTTTAAAAAACAAGTATTGCAAAATGTACGTATTTTCAACTTTTCGTTGTGAAAACGGAAAATTTTAAATAAAAAGAAAGTTATTGGTTTCGGTACGATCTTAGAAAATCAAGTTTTCATCGGATCTCGAGGTTTTAAAGTCCTAGGAAACTATTCTGACCACTTTCAGATGGACTTACGTCCGTGTGTATGTGTAAAATGATTTTTGTCACACGATATCTTTGGAACCAATTAACCGATTTGGGTGTTATTGGCGGCAATCAATAGCGCTCATCAAGGCTTAGATCTGGATAGAATTTAAAGTCGATCGGTCGAGTAGTTTACGAGTTTTACAAAAAATAAAATTTTTTTTTGAGGTTTTTTTCGTATAACTGATTAACGACTTCCCCGACTTCCCTCAAAATGTATCAAGCTCTAAGTCTTAATGAGCTCTTTCGAGTCTCTCTGAGACCATGAAGTATCGAACAGACGCCTTAATTTTGATCAGGATCGCCGTCTAAGACATTCTATAGAAATTCTACAGAAAATCTAGACTCAGAGCTGGATGCTGAGAGTAATGACCATAATTAAAGTCGCCGTCGGGAATTGTCGGAAATTTTCGGTTTGTAATATATGTTAATATATAGTAACGACGTAAGGTTAGACTTGTTTTCTAATAGTGGGGGATGAAAACCGACGGCGTCTTACTCTCTGAAGGGACTTTACTCATGTCTACTTATTGAAAAAAAAAACATTAACCATCAAATTTTGTTGGAACAGAGTTGGCTCGCTTAGAAAAATTATTAATTAGTAAATAAATAATTATTTATTGCAGGTGATGTCGTCAATGATGACCAAGAGCCCGCCAACGGCACCTAGTCAGTCGCCATCTTCCATGATCTGATGAAACATTCGCGTAATAAAATAAAAATAAAACTAAACCGAGTTTATAATGAATAAAAAATTGTAAATAATTACTCATAAATAATGACTGCGTTCACTAGCTTGCGAGTAAGGAAATAAATTATAATTATTGGCTAACAATTAAAATTATGAAGGATAATAAATAAATAACAGAAGACATTACACTGTTAGTTTCTATTCTATGCCAAAGGCAATACAATAATGTACATGGTATTCTTCTTCACATCATTAATCCTCATAATATTTTAATTAATTATTAATTTATTTATTTCTATTACACAATAATTTCATTCGTCTTGTTGTCCATGAGTAACATTTATTATTTTATTTTATTAAATATATTTGTCTCAGCCTGTTGTTGTTTATTTCTGGCAAGAAAGTATCACAAAATAATTATCCATTATCTCAACGTTATTTTATTAAATCCCCAGAATTTATTTTATTATTTATTTATTTAACTTTATTTTATATTTCAAATTGCTATTTTTACATCACTCGTAAAAGTTAACGCTGCTCTCAATTATTTCACATGGATTATTATTAATATTGATTAATTAATTAATTAATTAATTAATTAATTAGTTAGTAATTATTAGTAATTATAATTCCATGATATAACAGTTTATTTTGTTACAATAGACTATGAGATTACAAGAAAAATATTTCGATTAATGCAATAAATCTTTACAAAGTTTTTAAAAAATTAGTTAATTAAAATGTTCAATTAAACAAAAAATTTTAAGTTAATTTATTAAAATTTCAAGGTTAGGATTTTTTGTTTAATTAACAAACAATGAAAAACAATTTGATTTTTTTATTCGTGTGTTAATAATAGATATCGTTGAGAAATGGAATCGCCAGAATATGATTTTTTAAAATTAACTGATGTATTAATTAATTAAATATTTATAATTACTTATTAATTGATACATTAAAAATTATACAATTGAATACAATGTAAATTTATATTTAAATATAAAATGATAATATAAGTATAGAAAAAAAAAATACATTGACATGGAATGGATAAGAAGTCAAATATAACTTTTTTAAAATTCATTAATATGTTGTCAATACATGAAACAATTGGCAGTATTGTTGTTTTGTTTGTTTTAAAATAAGTTATGATTGACATTCGACACTTAAAGCCAACATATTTTATTTTATTTTATTTATAAAATTTATTTTTAATGATAATTTTAAATCGCATTCGGAATCGCAGTTTATTTGGGTTAGAATTTATTTCCATTAATTTTATTGGTTAATTTGTTCAAAATGGCGGCCAGTTGTTTGTATCATAATTTTTTTAGTAAAAATTTAGTGTCATTTAAAAACTAAACTGGTAATCAGTAAATTTTAATAGAAAATTTTTAATTTTCTTAAAAATAAATGAAATCTAAAACAAAATATTTTACCGCGCAATTTTAAATTCTCATATTTACAATCGAATTTCAAATTTAGTTTAAATTTTACATTTTATTTGCTGTCTTTGATAATTTTGCAGTTTCGAATTCGGAATAAAAATCTCAATGCCAATTAATTGAACAGTCGATTAAAATGATAAATGATTAATTAGTAATTCAAAAGAATTATTATCAAAACAATGGATGGACTTTTCGACTAGATTACACATGATACACGATAAAATATCCAAGTCCACTATAAAGTAAATAAAATATAAATTTGTGGCTTTAAGTGAAGTTTAAAATTGACTTATACGTACCCTAAATAAATTTACATATATTAAATGCGTTATTCACAAATACAAGTACTGGATTCATCGAAGTTTGTCCGCTAACAATTATAACTTTAACTAACCGTAAATACGTAATCGTAATATTAATACATTAAATAAATCTATTTTACCCTCGATTATTAATTATTCCGGGAAAAAATTCAATTACATCAATTGTTTTTAATACAATTAATGACTGTCATTAATCGCGTAAATAATTTTATATAATATGTAAATTTTATATCGTAAAAATATATAAAAAAGATGATATTACGCAATATAAAAAATCTATTAAATAAGCTAAACTTTTACGGGTTTAATGATATTTTTTAAAATATAACAGTGCGTTTTTTAATTATCCACGTTAATTATTCTTTTATCTTCGTTTAAAATCCAAACCGGATGCTTTGTTCAAACCATAACCTATTTTTCATATCATTGTTTTCTTCTTTTATTCAATTTATTCTTTTAGAATGTTCATAATATATTTATATATTTATATTTATTTTTATTTATTTGTATTTATATCTTTATATATTCATATATATATAAATCTATGTATATATTATTTTTATCTTATTAACGTACATTATTTAACACTAAACATGACAGACGGTGCATTTATGTACACATTAATCGCAACTTCTGGCCCCTGTCCGCTTTAAAAAGTAAATTAACAAATATATCAATTGATCAATAAGAAAAAAAAAAAAGTAAGTGAACAATTTATCAATACTACAATTATCAAGTTAATTGCTATCGTAAAAATATACGATTAATTTCTTTTTTGAACATGTTATAAATAATTATTTGTTTATTGTCCATACAGGCTAAAAATTACCAGGAAGAAATAATTTCATATGATCATATAACTTCAAATATAATCATATATGGCCTTATATAATCGCACATAATTACAACGGCACTTTCAATTTTATATGTTATCAGATATTACGGTTATAAGTATCTGGTTTAATATCAGTGATCATATATGATTATATTTAATATCTCATAAATCGCATGAAATTATAAGCGCAATGCAGATTATATCTGATGATATATAATAAGATATTAAACTGTCTGTATTTATGATTTCATATATTATCAGATATTGCTATTTTTTATATTTGATCAAATATGACCAGTCATATATGATCATATCTAAGTATTTTTTTCCCGGATTTTATTTTTATATATTTTTCATAAAGTTATAAATTTAATTATTTAAATTTTAAACATTAGTTTAAAGATTCAGTAGATCTACTGATCTCGTTATTAAAAAGAACTAATTATTAAATTAGTTAATTAAAATTATTAATTACTTTATGAGTAAAAATAGTAACTTTGTACATGCGGTTATAAAAATTAAATCAGAGGCCTGGAAGTGACGTTGCGTGCAATTAACATACAGTGCTCTTATCCAAATCGATTTAATATAATTAATAAAATAATAATAATATCAATAATTAATAATTAGTAACTATTTATATTATTATTATTATTATTATTATTATTATTATTATTATTATTATTATTATTATTATTATAAAATAAATCCTGTCGCTCATTTCGCTACATACAATAAAATAATAATTTATAATTAAATACACATATAGGCACCGTACACATTTATATGACATTCATTCATTTCGTTAGTCGTGACCTAATGGCGTTTTCATAATTATTTATAATTTATTATTAAAAACTATAATTATAACAATTATATTAATTGTTAGCTACCTAAGATTTATTAGTAGTATTTATAATTATATTAATGACATTCCAATTAATTTATTATTAATTATTTAATTAATTAAGTTTTTCCGCATATTGGCAATAGCATTGTCGATTTTGGCAGTATGGCAATTTTTTAATTTTTTTTTATGAGCACAAATTATTTTATTGATTAAGTCTCTATACAACTGTCTAATTAACCCCATGGTAAAATACCCCCACCTCTCGCGGTAAATTAAATAAATGACCGTACAATAAATTTATCAATAATTTGAGTAAAATTTACCCATGGACCCTAATTATAAATTCCGTTTCATTAAAAATTTAATAGAATGTGTTTTTTTATAAGAAAAAATTTTTAACCGAATTAAAAAAAAAATTTTAACAAAATAAATAAAAATTCTATTGTTTGTTTGATAAAAAATAAAATAAAATATTAAAAAATTTTAGGGTTATTTTACCATAGGAAATTTTAACTTCCGTCATATAGCGACCAATTACAAAATACCGATAAAATTATTCTAACGATCGTCACACGTCGTGTTGATAATTAAAAAATTTTCGGCGTTAATTTTAATATTGAACGATTTTATTTTAAAAAACTGTCAAAAGATTGAATGAGTGTGAATGTAGCGGACATCAGAAAAATTTTAAATTATACCTAAATAGAGTAAATAATTAAAAAAATGCACTTATTAATTTCAAAATTTTTTTAATGCGCATTTTTTTTAAATTTTATTTTATTAATTATTTACTCTATTTATTTATAATTTAAAATTTGTCTGATGTCTCCTACATTCACACTCCTAAAGATTGATTGAATTAATTATTAATTAAACTATTTCGTAATTGGATAATAATAAATTGTTTGATAAAAATTTTAAATCCTTCTAAAAAAGAGAGCGGGTAAAAAGGGCACGATATTTGGATCAAGATTCAAGATATTACCGTTTTAAGTATAAGTACCTCAGTCTATAATGACAAGTACAAAGGAGCGTTTAATAAATTCATTATTATTAATATAATTATTATTTTTTTATAAAACCTGAAAAACAATTTCCATACCGATATGTGTCGACTCGATTATTTAATTGCCTACTACCTTAATTACTTTTCGATTAACTCCCATTCATTATCTACAATAATTTATAATTTATAATTAATAATAATATTAATTAATTAATAGCTACACTATGATAATTATTAACTGAGAAAAATCTATAGACGGAGGGCTCCTTGTAAATTATTTATTTATTTTTATGGACAATTATTTTATTTGTTCGCATCGAAACTCTTTAAGGCTCTGTTTCAAAAGAAACATTACGTGTCACCGGTTTTATTATTTTATTTCGACGTTTTAAATTTAAAAATACCGGTCCGCGCGCCCAATGGCAGTCTTCGTTAATTGAACGACTTTATTAATGATTAATTATAATAATTATTGTTACTCTCTCTCTATATACTGACAGACATAATTGATTTGTTCGTTAATTAAAAAAAAACTAATAAAAAATATATAATGGGAGTTGAATTAATTGATGGTTGTCAAGTACATTTTAAATCATCAAAGTGCTCTAAACCCCGTAGCATTGTTACCGGTAATTGTCCGTAACTTTGTAACCTCTAAAAACCCGACGAGCTTGCAAACACAACGACTCAACCGTCATAAGCGTTAACTATTTTTATCAATTTATGATATTGATATTAATTATTAATAAAAAATTTATTTATTTAAATTGTCTGAGATAAACTAAACTCGGCGTATTTTAGCTCTTTCGCCAGTACTCTCACGACTTCTTATGTGACGCTCTCCTCGGTCTCTCGTTGGTTCTCTTGGCTCGCGGATTTCTTCTTGTCAGTTGGCATAGTGGTCAAATGATCCCAAGTATTCCAAACTAGCACGATAACAAAACTGATATTGATCCTAAACACAAAAATTTATTCATATATTTTAATATTTAATTATAATCTATAAGCTAAATAGTATATTGTGTGACGAGGGATTAAACAAAAGGATTTCAGACCAGGGTGAAGTTGGCTGACCACCCGCAGTCTGAAATCGTGTTTCTTTCTGAGTTACACACTAGATTTTTCATGATTACCTGCCATGGAACTTGAAGTTTCAGTGTCAGCAGCCAGTAAGACAAAAGTTAATTTAAAACCGTACAAGTGCAGCGTAGTAACAGCAAAATTTTAGTGCGAAACAGTTGCATGTTTTTTTTTTAATTTTTAAAATTTTTCTCCCATTTTCAATAGGTTGTTTTTTGAATATTTAAATTTACCGCGCAAGTAATAAGAATAATTAATAAGGGTGCATTCCGATTTGTGCTAAGCTGCAACTACTCGCAGCGCATTTCGTAATGCACCCAGCGTAAGCGTAAATTGTTATTTGCAATTTATAATTAAACAGAAATTTTAAATACTATTCATTAGTCACAGTAATTTTTATAAAACTTAATCACAGTCAGTACTGTCATTTACGTAAATAAAATTAATGGTCTGAAATTACTATTAACAAATGACATATATCAGAGTTTAAACTGCAAAAGCTCTTAGTCAACGGGCAGGAAAATTATTTGTTTGTTCCCAAGAGATGAAACAAGTTTGTTTCTGACCGCTGACTAAAGGCATTCACAATTTACGCGTTTGCTGATATTGGACTGAAATTATCTTGTTTCGACTGCCTGTAGAGACACTGAAACTTTAACTTTCGATGTTGGTATCATGAAATGGTCTATTACACACGTGTATAATTGCCTACCCGAGACGAAGGCGAGGTGGCAAACACGTTGATCAGGACGTCCTACTTTTTTCCGTGGTGTGTACGATTTTTTATCCGATTTGCACTTGAAAGTTTAAATTTATGTCTCTGTTTGCGGGAAGAATAGTACATGTGCTAATTTTTATCATTTGTTTTCTCATTAAAAAAAAAGAACGACTTTCTTCCTTCTAAATGGGGCAAGAATTCAAACTTCGGTGCAGGTATGGAGAAAAATTAATTTAAATATTTTTTTTTACGCGGAAAATAATTTTGAAGCAGCAAAATCGCATTTTTTTTTAACCCGAAACTTTCGATCGATACCGAAATACAAAATTGCGGACTATACATAAATTATCAGAACTAATAATTGAAAAAAAAAAATTACCTCAGTTTGAACCATAGCAGGACGTTGCGTACGTAATATTCTAACTGTCTGGAAGATATCAACAACTCCTTCATACTGCATACGCTCCAAAACAATACTCAACGTAATGAAAACGCCAGTTCTACCAACACCCGCACTACAGTGGACCGTAATAGGGCCATCCTGCCCAAATTGTTCTTTTGTTTTGTGCACCTGTCCAATGAAATCAATGAATCCGTCGCCGGATTTAGGCACGCCCTGCTCCGGCCAGTCGATGAATTGGAACTGTCTCACCGTGCGACTGGCGCCATCTCGTGCGTCGGTGACCTTAAACTCCCTGAGTATATACTGCGGCATGTTGTACTCGGCGATCGGGTCGACCACGAAGCACTGATACCTGATAGAGCGATCTGACGGCCAGTACTGGTGGCACTTTTCGCGACCCATCTCCTTCAACTTGGTCAGCATCACGACGATCGTCGAGTTGTGCTCCCAGAGCATGCGCCAGAAATCGTCGGTGGTTTCATTAAGCGGCCCTTGAGTCGCGATGTAAGCACAGCGGTAACGATAACCATCGATGAAACTCGCATTTATATAATCCGATCCTTCAATGCTACGTTGCGGCTGCAAACAAACTCGCGTACACTCATAAGGCAGAATATGAACCAACCGATTTTTGTGTTTATTACAGGGCAAGTTCGCGGATATGAATCGCGTCGAGTCGGCTTTTATGTTTGACAGTTTTTTGAATTCAAGTTCCATTCCCGTAATGTTGTCCAATTCGGTCTGCATAAGTTTCTGTATGTGCGAGTGCAAATTACGTGCCGGCACTTCTGTGAAACCACAAATAACCGCCTCGAATAACGCGTCATGTATAAATATATACTGATCTTCTGTTTGTACCATATAATTACGTTGGGCGCGTAAACAAGTGACATGCCCGTAAATGTCAATCATTTTTTCGTGTTTTATGCGTTCGAGCATCGAGTCTATTACGATGAAACAACCAGTTCTACCGACACCAGCGCTGCAGTGGACAACGAGCGGGCCAGAATCAGGTACATTGAGCGTTTTTACCCGGCGTAAAAACTGTAAAAATGGCGCCGGATGTTCCGGTACGCCGTGATCTGGCCAAGCGGTGAACTGCAGCTGTTTTATTTCCCTCCGGTCTGTGTAACCCGTGCGACAAACCTGGAATGTCCTGATGCAATAAGTCGCCAATTCTTGAACGTCACTTATCGTGACGGTCATTTGCCCGTAAGTTTCAGCGCCACGCGTTGGCCAGTACTGGTCGCACTTGATGCGCGTCCGCTCTTCGAGTTTGGTCATCATGACAATAGTGCTGGTGCGTAATTCCCAGCACATGCGCCAGAAATCGGCGAAAGTTTCTTGCAGCGGTCCCTGGGTCGCCACATACGCGTTTTGCTTTCGATATCCGTCGCAGTAGTTGGCATTGATGTAATCAGACCCAGGTATTCCGTCGATTGTTTGGAGAATCACACGCGAATGGTCATACGCAATAACGTTTGCGTAGCGATTTTTAGATGTATTGACTTCCATATTGGAATGGTCCCACGTAAATTGCTGGCCCGGTTCAATCGACTCGTACTCTTGGCTGAATTTCAGGTTATCGTTTGCCTTCAGCCGCTCGATGTGATTCCCAAGCTCGCTGATGGGTATCGGCGGATGCGATATCATACCGGGTGTCTGGAAATTCAGACGACGCATTTCAACGGGATCTGATGGCGCGTGGTTTGAACTTATGTCCGCGGCCATCAGAGGTCTCGTCACTGCTGCTTGGTCGGGCGCTTTGCACGGCTGTCTGCGTCTAGTTGAATGCCAAAATTTATAAATAATATTATTAATAGTATGATTGTATATTTATTGCCAATTAATGTTTATACTGAACTGCTGATAGAGACCATGCTCGTAATGAAGCTAATACTTACTTCCTAACTACGAACAGCAAGACGATGCAAATGCTGACCATTAAGGCGGCTATCACTGGGCCAATTACCCAAACCATTCCCGGTTCCTGTCCGCTGTTTGTTACCGACACTTCGGGGTTTCCGTCGGGCGGGTTGTCGGGGTTTGGTCGGCTCGGTGGATCCCCTGGTGGCACTTCTCTCATGTCCAATGATAAATATTCCGAAAAGGGTGACGACGTGTAAAGATGCTGGATAATTGAAAAAAAAAAGCGTTAATTAGACTCAAAATTTATCAGCAGTCGATATAAAAATTACCTTTTTGGGAGTATCGACAATAGCGCGTACAAAAATTCTATATCGTTTAGTAAGATCTAGCTTTTTATTCACATAGCCTTCGTAATCATCCCCGCTGCCCAATTGAAAAGTATACGGAATAGTTCTGTGAGAAAATTTAGCGGCAATGTAGGGGGCGTTTTCCGGATCTTGTTTAGCATTTTTTCCGGTAATCATGTCCTCGGTAAATTCATCAGGCTGTTTGTGCGTGGTTGCCTTGTCCTCAGGCACAACGATCAAATAATAATAAGCTATTGGTCCGTATTCCTCAGAAGCCTGAGGTAAAATAACGTGAATCTCCTCTTTCTTGACGACCCCATAGAAATCAGGCTTGACCATGGGCTTAGGTGCGGCCATTTGCGTGGTCACTGTGATCTTAGCCGGCGGTTTGTACGACCCGTCAGTGGGAATTGCGCTGACGTTGACGTTGTAAGTTGTGAATGGCTGCAACTCATCGATCGTCGTGGTGGTCGCGGTCGCGTCAAGACGTATCGTTCTGCGAGGCACTATTTGTGTTTGGGTGATTCCTTGGGAATCAACAAATTCTTTGATTGCATCGAAGGATACTTTGTAGCCCGTAGGATTCAGTCTTATCGGCGGAGTCCAGGAGAGAGTCATCGAGTGCGTTGAAGTGTCAGACGCACGTAAGTTTAGCGGGACGTCTTCAGGTTTTACTTTAACGGTGACCTTCTGACTGAGACGACCTAAAATATCGTTTTTGTACCGCGCAGCAACAGCGATCGCGTAGGCAGTGTCGCGCTCCAAGTTTTCGAGGTCCGCGGACTCGGTCATGCCGATAAGTTTCTGCTTCCACTGGTCCAAGTCCTCGACCGCTGTCATCGTGTAGAATATTTTGTAGCCTATTATTTTGTCGCGGTTCGGCACGGGCTCCCACCAAACTTCCACGTTAGATTCAGAAGTCGCGACTGCATTAACGTATAGAGGCGCGCGTCCGATATCTTTCTCGGTAACTATCGTTATTTTTTCCGAGTAGGGTCCCGCGCCGCGAACCGTGTGCGCGCGCACGTGGAACACATATTCCGTAGCCTCTTCGAGGTTTGTGAACACGGCGCGTTCTTGTGTGGTGTTACGCGCCTCGATAGTGCTGTGGTCATTTTTCTTGTGGAACTCGACGTCGTAGCGGATTATTTGACCGTTGCGATGACGTCGCGCGGGTTCACTCCATTTTACGCACACGGTGTCTTGGGTCTGAAAGGTGTAGGTTAGATTCGTCGGCGGGCCTGACGGTTCACCTTCGGGACTCTCCCAGTAACGTACAGTTTCTTGGCCGATTCCGTTTTGATTCTCACCGGCAATACGGAATTCATAATGAACTCCACGTTCTGAAAAATTTTAAATACATTATTAAATATCCCATCATTGCCGTCTACCAGCCTAAAAATGCCGACAACCCAATCAGTAGATAACTCACCGACATCTTTAATTTTGAATGTAAACTGATTAATATCTTTGATAAACTCCTCTTTCAATGTTTGGTTTTTAATTCCATATTTAACCCGGTAACCCGTCAATTGCCCAGCTGGTTCACTTGGTTTGGCCCACTCCAGCTCGAGGACTATTGGATCTTGATTAATTACCCTGAGAATAAACGAAAAGTAATTATCAGTAATTATTATACGTAATTTTAATCTTGTTCGGTAACATAAATTATTATTAATCATTTTTTTAAGTACTTGACGTTGACTTGTGGCCTATTTGGCACACCACCAGGAGTCTTAACGTGCACAGGAGGCGACCGGTCCCCGTCCCCTTTTCGCGTCAGAGCAGCAACTTGAACATAATACTTAGTATCCGGCTGTAAATCCGTGACGTTGATTGCCAGGACACCGTCTTCGTGGACATCTCGGCGTATTGGTTCGTTCAGCAAATCCTTACCCTTAAAAAATAATTAATAATTAATTATTGTTCTTAAAATTATCAACTTATTGATCAGAAAAAAATCTTCACATCTGTGATTAAAAATAATTAATTAAATTAGTGATCTGTTTTTAATTGATAATTTTAGTGACTATGATCTAGTTCAAATTTATCAATTCAAAATGGCTGACAAATTCAAAATGGCGGGTCTAGTATGAAGTGCATTCCAAAACGCGCTGTATGTAAAATGCGAAGTTGGCGCGAAATTTAAAATTTAAAAATTATTCAGGAAATTCTGATGAAAATTATTTGAATTTGAATTTGAATTGTTAATTTACGTGGCGAAATTACACCACCGCAACATTAATTTACACAAAGTGCATCGCGTTTCGGAATATGCCCATAGTCAAAATGAATTCAAAATGCCGGACTCAGTGTTGCCAACTTGAAATTATGAAAACCATCAGACCAATTTAGCGATCAAACTGACAATGGGTCCAGAAATATTGGACGCGTGTAATATTATGAATCCAAGGGTTATGGTGGATACTGGGTATCAACTATTTTAAATGAATATAATAGTAAACAATACCTCTTCTCTAACTTCTTGTACATGAACATGATAGCCTCTGATGACGCCATTTTGGTCATTAATTCGCGGTGGTTTCCATTCAACTCTAATTGTCGTTGAATTCAAAGCTGTTGCTGTGACGTCCTGGGGATTTCCTGGCACTGTAACGCAACTCAATATTAATTTGTGTTTATTCAGTTACCATTTGTTAACATACACTCAATTATACAACTATACATGCTTATTCATTCAAATTCATTCATTCGACGTCAAAAATAATTAAATAAATAAAACAACAAATTAAAAATATTTTATTATTAAATAATTAATGAACTGGAACTCAATAAAAATTCTTATTACCTAAAAAAAAAAACAATTAATATAAAATCTATAAATAAAAATAAATAATAAATAAAAAATCGAATATCTGAAATAAAATAAAAAATTAATTTTTTTTTTTAACTGAAATAAAAATAAAACCCGTAAGCATTCATTGGCCATAAAAAAAATAATCGCAGTCATTCTTAAAATTATAAAATATTATTTAACAATAATAATAAACTCCTGTCACTAAATAACCCCCCATTTGAATACCAATAATTTGTCATTAACAAAAACTCAACAGATTATTATTATTTGTATGAATATTAAAAAATGACCATTCTTTCTTTCTTACTTCTTGTAAAACATTTTTCTCTATTACAAAAACAAAATAAAATTTACGTTATTAATATGTCATAATTTATATAATAATAATAAACAATTAACAATAATATATGATTTCAATATATTATTTATAAAAGAGAAATGGACGTTCGTCTCACCGACGGCAGTAATGGAGAGTCCATGATGAGAATTAAAGTAGTAATAATAATAATAATAATAAATATATTACATAAAGTATTTAAATCTACAGGACGGTGAATAATGAATTAAAAATAATAATAATAATAATAATGTGCGTCATACATCGCAAAGCTGTGCAATGACAAATTTGTGCTTCACTGAACTCTTTTTGGTCCTTTTTTAAATAAACTCGTGTTCTATATACTTTACATGCTCGCTAGTTTATAATTTATTTATAAATTCGAATATATATATGTATATATATTTATAGATTATGTATAAACCTGTGAAAAAAAAAGTTAAAGCCCGTCATGGACAATCCAGTATCCGACGTGATTAATAATAATTAATAACTGCACCGTTAATTTACATAAATCATAAACGATTTAATAATAAATATTAATAATAATAATAATAGTAAAAAAAATCAGCACTGCCACTGCCTACCTACGTCGCGAGCAATAATATAAATATTTATAAAAACACAGCTACTACAAATTCTGCATTTACTTAACAAAATAACTTTAAATAAATAAGTAATTAGTTAAACTTTTTTTAATTAAGAGGTAGTAAATAATAATTAATTAGCAACAAAACTGCATAAGTGGCGACAGACAAGTGGGTTAAATAATAATAATAAATTAGGAATTATTGCGGTATATTTATATGTATATATGTATATATATATATATAATTTTTTACAACACAGATGGATGGCAATAGACTTTGATGGCTAGCCAAAATAAAAGTAACTGGTAATAATTATAAATAAATGTTAATTTAAATTCAGGCGAAAATTAAAAAATATATATATCGCGAGCTTGAACGTTACAGTGGCTGAACTTGGTTGATATGTTGGTTTTCTCAACTTTCGAGTGAGCGTATGCTAAAAATTCGTTTGTCCTAGCGCACGGAACGCACATACTTTAATTATGCTCAGAAAAAAAAAAACTGTAAAAAAATTTCCGACACTGAAGTTAGTCGACGTCCAATAATTTTTGAATTTTTTTCAAAAATGATAAATTATTAAAAAAAAATATTTGAAAAATTGCACCTGTAGCTTTTTTAATTTTCTTCATGTGCATATTTTTAGTTTTTTTTTTTTTGTAATTTATTCGTCGAAAAAAAAATCCGAAAATTTTTAATTGTCTACTGACTTCAGGATCATGAAAATTCCCGGAGTGAACGCGGATTAAATCTGGAGTGAGTTCGGAGTGAACACGGATTGGGTTACTTTTTTTTTTTTAATCTCTTTGGAGTAAAATTCAATTCAAAGGGGAGTTTATTTTTAAATTTAAACTCGAAATCCGAATGAATGCAGATCACTCCGAAATTACTCCGCTGGAAAAACAAACTCCTTTTTACTCTTACGCGGAGTGATTTTTATTTAACTCCAGAACTCTGAGTAAATTCGGATTTAAATAAAATCTCTCATGGCTCCGAATTCACTCCCGATTTTTTACAGTCTAACAACAACACATACAAAAAAAAGTGGGTAATTAATGAATTAATTAGTAAGGGAATTATATAAATATTATAAATAAAAGGAATTATTTAAATAGAATTTCGTTGAATTTCAATGGTTGAATGGATACTCACATTTTAGCTCTGCGCCCCCATAAAAGTCGCCAAAAAAAGTGGGAAAAAAACTCATAAAAATTTGTAACAATTTTCTCACGTTATTTTTAAAAATATACGTTTAGTTTAGTTAAGTTCTATTTTATTATTATTATTTATTAAAATACTTTGTGATTGTTGTTTGGGGTAGCATCTACTCGACTTATGAACACATACGACCAATTAATTGTTATTATAATATTAGTAATGAGCTCATTCATACGCATGCTAATGGGTCCTCGTGGTCCGGACATCCAGGCTTCTTAACTCCGTACTCATTCATGCTCTGGCCATGTATCCTAGTTTACTCATCCTCACATGGACACAAAATGACAACGCCGAGGCACAGAAAATTATAGTGATAGTAATATTTATTTTTTTAAAATTATAATAAAAAAAAAAATTGTCATTATATTTATTTATTATTATTATTAAATAACGGTCTGTTCGGTCCTCTCTCACGCGGATGCTTGCAGAGAGGCGGGAGACGTGAGAATATTTTTTTTTTTTTTAATATTTATTATTTTTTTTATGCATGCACAGACACTACTCAAAATAGATATATGAAAATTACTAAAGGCTCATATTTATATATCTGTTATTTAAAAATTTTTTTTTAGCCCAAAAAAAAAAAATATGACATTTATTTAAAAATAACAGATATATCAAAGGAAAACCTATTATGCTTACATAAATAAAATAAAAAAGGGAGTTAATATACAAAGGAAAGGTTTAAAAATATTTATAAGGAAAAAAAATAATTTTCCAATTTAACGCACATCCGTGACGGCGTTCGCGGTTAAGTGAGTACGCAATAATTTATCAACAGATAAATTTGTACTTTTCACTGAAAACACATTTAAGGACAGGAAAACTTTGGGCGAGCTCCATTCTTATATATATATATTTTTTTTTAACCACCTTAATTTTGATTTAAACCGCAAGGGATTTTTTCGCACCCCCTCTCATTCCATGACCATATTCTCCACCCACTCCATACCAGTCCTCGAAAAAAGTATAACAAAAAAAAAATATAATTTACTTTAACGTCTGTACATCGCGATGGCTAGCATCATCTACAAACCCACATTATCTTAAATATGTATAATATATATATACCATCTGAGTAATTATTAAATTGCGTCTAAATAAATAATTAAATCGGGCAGACAGTACCATGCTTGTACCAGGACCTTATTGTAACAAATTGTAACAAAAAAAAAATAATAATAAAAATAATCACAATCCGAAGCCGCAGCCCTCGGGGATTTTAATTTTGCAGATACTAAAAACTGCCAAACTTTTACAGTACCTCATAATCATAATAATAATACAGTTAAATAAAGACAATAATTAATTAATAAATTAAATAAATAATTTACTCTATCGCGCAAGACGGTGATTAATACAGATGCGCAATCGCTCGTCAACACTGTTTTATATATATAATAAATATGTATCCATAATCAAAATCCAAAAAAAAAAAAATAAAACAGTAAGTGCACAAGATATATAAGTGTGTGAAAAATAGGCATTTATATATAAATATATAAATATAATAATGACAATACGTACGATCGACTCAGAACATTGTATATATGTATGTTGATAAACTTACAGACACATGATGAAATAATAATCGGTCGTGTCCCATGCATAGAGCGTGTATGCCAACAAACGACCTTAGTACAAAATATTACATTCCAACCAATTTTTGTGATATAATATATAATGTGTTAATTTTAATTAATTAATTAATTAATATATATGTGATATAAGTAAAGCTTTAAGTGGTCTTTATTACAATGGAAAGTGAAAAAAAAATTTCGTCCAAGGTGCTCGTGCACGGTGAAAAATGGACGAGAAATGGAACAATTTTTGTTATGCTGTCGGCGAAACTAAACAGGAAGTTGACGCACCAAAAAATTGCTATGCATTATGAAAAAAATTTACACTTGGAATCTATTGATTTATTGTAATGAAAATGATCTTTTTAAATTAGGAATCAGTCGAAAATGAAAAATTTTATGATTCTGAAGTTAGCTGACGTCTAATACTTTTACGATTTCTTTCAACCCAATAAATTATAGGAAAAAAAATATTTTAAAAAAATACACCTGTAGACTCTTTAATTTTCTACATGTGCATTTTTCAGTTTTTTTTTTTTTTTTTTATTAATTTGTTGAAAAAAGAATCCAAAAATTATTGATTGTCTGTTAACTTCAGGATTACAAAATTTTTAGCGGCTCATAAATAATTACAGTAGAGTATGACAATTTTTTGGCAACAACTTGCTGTTTAAAATTTCATCGACAGCACAATAAAAATTCGTACATTTATCATTTCATTTTTCTCCGCGTGATTACAAAAAAAAAATAAAAAAATGTTTTTTTTTTTTTTTTTATTATTATTATTAATAAAAAGATGGCCTATAAAAATACCACCGGTCCTCTTGTCATGGACAATAGCTCAGCAATTCCTCTTGAGTGGTAATAGATTTACGATAATTGTTAAATAATATTAACAGTAATAGACGTTGGTAACAGTAACAAGTACTGTCGCAATCGATTGTATTGGTATTCAAATGTACCTATAGTAATCACATCACGTATATTTCTTTTATTTAGTTATTTAAATAAATATAAATTCATATTTTTTATTCACATTTTATTTTCCCCCATTTTTCATTTATCGAACCCGCGTTTTAGTGATAAATTAATATATTGCCCTTGATATCGGTTTTTTTTTTTTTTATCTGAGATATATTCTTGGTCGTTTTATCTCCACTCACTCATTCATTCACACATTTAACATTTCATAAATAAGTCTCGTGTTTTTATATAAATATATAAATATCATTTATCACGAGATTTATTTTATTAAATGTTAAATATTATCACTGATACATTAGGGTGCTTTAAAAAGGGTGCTTTCGGTGCTGAAGGTGCTCGACACGTTAAAAACTGGTGCTTCTAGTCCGTGATTAATTTTTCATATATATTTGAAGCTACATATATGCACAAGCATCATTTGTTTGTAAGCCGATCCGATGCGGAGTAAAAATAAATGATTATTAAATTCCGCGGGTATAATTGAGACGAACTATTCAAGTGAAACCTCGTTCGGCCAGTGAATGGGTTTTCATTGGCCAGCAGGATTGAATTTATGTATATATATATGCATGATACAGACAAATATTGCTTGTACATGTGGCATTGAATTGTGCATTGCCGCCCGTGCCACCCAACAGTGATTGAAGTGAGCGTACGCAATATTGCGGTATTAATTTGGTGCTTCACAAAGTGCCAGTACATGTATATAGATATAGATATAGGTATAGGTGTATACATATATCTAAATATATATATGTAGACTATAGACGGTGCTTCCAGTGCTTTATTATTTTAGCTTTTAACTCATATTTTTTTTTTCTCAATTATCCTCTACTTCCCTCCTCTCTCTCGCTCCCTGGGTCTCTCACTGGCTCACCGCCGAGTCTGCAGAGGATTTGGATTCAGCAAAAGGGAATTTACCCATCGGTATTCAAATAAATATAAGACGTAAACAACAACGCGGTAATGAGAGTTTGGATAAGAGGATTTAAAGTTCATCCTTTACTTTATTTATGTTTTGGTTTTATTTTTTTAATTGATTATTGGAAGTGTGTGGGATCGATATTTCGGGTGATTGATTTATCAAATGTGTGAAAAAAAATATTATTGATCCACATGCGGTTGGATCCCGAGGAGTGGGAGGAGAAATTAAAGTTCCCATGCATCGGCATGCCATTCATTGGATTTTGAATTAAATAATAATAATAATTGTTATTATTATTATAGTTTAGAAATGATAAATAATACATATGTTAATATAGGGAGAGACTGGCAGACTCGGCTCATATGAGAACTGGGATAGTTTTTTTTGGTTTATGATTTTATCGAAAGTGTGTCGCGGATCGGGAGGTCAATCGTTCGATGATGAGAGAGCTCGATTGAGGGCTGTCAGGGTGCTGGTGGCAGTGAAAGTGGTGGTGGTGGTGGTGGTGGTAGTGGTGGTGGTGATGGTGACCGTAGGATTTAAAAACAAACGTAATTGCATGCACTAACATGTGCAAACGATAAAACTAAAGTCTTTTTTTTTGGTTACTAAAGACAGCAGAGCCTTATCAGAGATGTAGAAATGTGTTATTAATATTTTAATAATAATAATAATAATAATAAATAGATAGAGAAAAATAATTGAGTATGAAAGTCACATTCACGTGTAATGAATTGAATTTCGTCAATTGTGATAAATGATTGACAGTGTTATTTGTTGAATATTCAATTATATTAAGTGATTGTGTTGACAATTGTTGGGATTAATATTTTGTGTGCAAAGAATATATTTATATATATTTTATTTGCCGTGTTATTGTCATTTTATGTACCATCGTGTGTTTATTTATTTTCTTCCTCTTTCGGAGTGGAAAAATCAATTTTTTTTTTTACTAATTATCTTTCTGTAATGGTTTGAAAATTTAATTAAGAGAGTATTGATTTTTATGACTTATTTTTACTATTTTTAATCACGACGAAAGTAAATACAAAATTTTTTATTATTACAGATAATTAATTATTGGATTTTAGTTTTAAAAAATTAATACGTTGATTAAATAAATCGATATTCAGTTTTTTGGGGAAATTACTAACAGACTAATTTTTTACGTGTTTTATCATTTCCATTTTTCTTCAAAAAAAATTTCTCTTTTTTTTTACCTCCTGGCCAATACGGATTAAGGCAATTTTCAGTAAGTTACGGTATTTTACAGCGAAATACGGCAATTAATCGTAATTTGCGGTATTTTCACCGTATGCTTTTTTATTTCTCACGGTTTTTACAGTGCAATATTTTACTTTAAAGTAAAATAGCACAGACTAGCCGCAATTTTACGGTAAATTCCCGTTCTCTTGCTGCAAATTTGCAGTAAAGGTACCGTGTTTTTGTCGTAGAGCCCGCAATGTTACTGCAAACTACTGGCCTTGACTAAAATTACGGTATTTTATCGAGCCTTTGCCATAAAATACCGTACGTTGACCGTGGATTGCCGTATTTTACTGTCAATTACGATATTCTACCGAACTTTTGCCGTAAATCCCCATAATATTACCGTAAACAACCTATTTTACTGCAAATTATGGTATTTTACCAAACTTTACCATATGTTACTGTAAATTACTGTTAAATAGCGTAAATTACGATAATTGCCGTAATTTATCGTAATTCGGATTCGCCAGGGCCATTATTTAAAAAAAATTTTGAATTTCCATTATAGATAAGGTAAAAGACCCAGTACCCGATCAGGGAACTAATACTCGATTACTCCATGGATTTGTATATCTATATTTAGTAAATATAAATATAAAAATACATGAGTGATCGGGTACTAGTTCCTTGATCGGGGTACTGGGTCTCTTACCTCACTAATATAAAACTAAAAAAAATTTCTTAGAGTTTAATGCAATTTTTGAGTAAAATCATTAATGGGAATTTTAGATTTAAAATAAAGTTATGATTTTCCGACTCCGAAAAAAATGTATAAGTGAGTAGATGTTTGTTTTATGAAATATATGATAGATAAATATATAAATAAATATAAAAAGTGTGTAAATAAAAAAGGTGTGTTAAATAAATAAAATGTAATCTTAAGTACTAGCTGTATATGATAACCTGGGCACATCCTCCTGCAAATGCTTTAGGAAAAGATAAAAAAAACACGTGAGCATTCATTAGCGTTGTTTAAATAAAAGTAAATACGGTATTTGTTTTGTTGTTAATTCTAATTTTAATTAACGGTTCAAATTAACAAACAAAATAATAGTGTAAATAATAATAATAATAATAAGGACGCCGGCACGAACACTAAGAGAGATAATGCTCTATGAGCCACCTGCAAAAATTGTTAACAAACAGGTCTCTCTTTTGGCGGATAAAGAAAATTAATTATTATGATTAATAATATTAATTGTTATTAAATATATAATGTTTATTAAATGTATCAGCATCTGTAAAATAATCCGTGGCTCTCTCGTTCGAACCTGTAAAAAAAATCAGGATGCATACCGCAGGGACGAGGCTGCAAAAATTTATTGTAAAAATAATAATAATATAAATTGAAAATAATTAAATAAAAGTCCCGGATCCTCGTCCTCGTGGTTTTTCATTACAACGCAAGCATTCCAACTCAAAAAAATTAAAATTAATAATAAGTTACCGTCTTTTTATATCCAAGGAACGAAGTTTTTTTTTTTTAAATCATAACCTCGTTCCCGTGGTTTATATTTAATTACGCGTTTGCATTCCAAAAATATAAAATCCAGCCAAAATATTAGGCCGGGTTATTCTTTAACCCGACAACCAATTCGGGATTAATATTGCGTGCAATAACCGACTGACCCGGATAAAATAATAATTAAATAACAAAATTAATTTTGAAAAAATTCCAATTTAAAAAAAAAAAATTATTGCTTATTCAAAAATCGTACGAATTTGTATCGTGTGTACCGTTCACGTTCAAAGGAAAAGTAGAAATAAAAGTTAAAAAAATCGAAATAATAAAAAATAGTAATAAATGTAATCAATACGAAATTATGTTTTTTAACATTTGAATGAATATATCAAACGAACCAGTGTAGATATTTTGTATGTCCACGGAATTTATTTGGAATTGATGAAATAAAAAAAATAGTGTGTGTGTATATAAGGTTATTGGAATGTTGGGAATATACAGGAGAGCTGAAAAGTTGTGTAATACTTTTTTCAAAATTATTATTAATTCAAGGTTGTCTATACATTTTTTTTTTTTTTAATTTTTTCGTAAGGCCCCGAATTATAATTTAAAAATTGCGACGGTATTTACAAAAAAAAAGTTATCCGAAAGCAAGATGGCGGGCTTTTATATTTTTGGCTCACTTAATGTTACAACTTTCGCCTTTTTTTAAATACTTGTTACTCGTAATCACCAAGGAGTCAATTAATTATTAAAGTTAATGGTCCGACGCTCAATTTTTCCACAAAAAATATCGATTCGATCGTCAATAATTACAAAAATAAAGTTTCTCGTCTCAAATACGGTGCTTGGGATCACAACCACTGGCGCCATCTTACGTCTTCCGCGAAAACTAAAATGGCCGCCTCGGGTTCCTGCACCGAATTTATCACAAGAAAATTCTCAATATACTCAAAAGTAAGCAGTAAAATAATAATAATAATAATTCCTTGGTGATTTTCCACGAGGTAAAATATTTTAGCCACGCCAATAATAAATATTTTTAAAAATAAAAAATATATTTTCGTTTCAATTGCACATGATACATACCGTCCTCATAAGTTCTCACAGTGATAGGGTAACTCGGTGGTCCGTCACCTACGCTGGTACCAGCGACAACCCAAATTCTGTAGGTGGTCCATTTTTTCAACTCGTCCAGTACAAACTCGGTGCTGTTAAGTTTGATGACCCTGGCCTCTGAATCAGAGCGCCCGGTCTCCACGACTTGAAGTTTGTAGTACGCGATCCTTCCGTTACTGCTCTCTGTCGGCGGCGGCTCCCATGAGACTTTTATAGACGTCGTGCTGATGGCTCGTCCGGTGATATTCCGAGGCGGAGCCCCGGGTACTGTATAACACTCATTTGTAGGAGGGAAAAAGTAACAAACAAAATATTGTGTAGACATTAAGTACCACATTTACCGACAATCCATACCTCTGTACGTATGTACCTTTGTAATTAATTAGTAAATTAATAGTTCATTTATTAATTAAACCAAATTATTTAATTAGCAAAAACAATGTGGCTTAATATGTTCATTTAAATGGATTGGAATGTGGGACGAAAGATCATCACGTCTAACGCAAACGAAATAATAATCATAGTAATAAATAATTAATAGTATAAATAAGTTATTAAATATAATTAATAAGTTTAAAAATCCTTAAACAGTCGAATGTTACTTGATTAATGGAATAATTATAAGTTATATACCCTGAGAAATATAATAATATATATAAAAGTATCTTAAGGCTCCGTTGAGATATAAAAGAGCACTTTGAGTACATTAAAAATGTATCGAAGTAAACGAGTAAACTAAACTTAAGAACTCACTTAAATAATAGATTATCAAGAATGAAAATAGAGGTGCTCAAAATGCACACATATATCGATGCAGTGCTTAGTGCAATTTATAATAATAATAATAATATATACTTTAATAATAATAATAATATAATATAGATAATAAATATGTATAATAATAATAATAATTAATAATTAAATAGTAGCATCCAAAAATGGCATTATTATATTTTGCAATGCATGCAATCATTCTCACTCTCCCACACTTATCCTCGCCTCAATAGTATCAATTTAATCACCGGTAATATATATATATTTATATATTTAGTTATAGATTAATAAAACGCGTTGCGCGAACTGTATATATATTATATTTATATAAAACAATAAGACTGTACGTTAGCTTACTTGCGGGAGCTTTTTCTACTAAATATTTTTTTCGGTAACTTTGTTTTTCTCTATAGTATCCTACCTGCTGAGCCACTACTTCGCTACTGACACCATCAGAGTATTTTATTTTTTTTTATTTCATTTTTTTTATAGAGTGGAGTATTGTTTTAAAATATTTATTCTGTATGTTTGTTTGTTTGCTTGTTTTTTTAATGCCCGCGGTGCGATAAATTTCGAGCAGACTAGACTAGAGGGTACTCTGATGATGGTAAAGTAGAAATTGTTGGATACAAACACAAGTAGTCAAGTGTGTGGCCACTCCTCGCTGCTTGAGAGTATTTGGTATCGGATTTGCTTACCGTACTGTTTGGTGCGGACTTCGTACGGGACAGTTGTTGCTCCCTCGCCACGTTGGCTGCGTGCTGCCAACCAGACATAGTATAAAGTATTCGGGTACAACCCAGTAAGGGTGTAGTTTTCAGTAACTCCTATTCTGCGATGATGCTTCTCCTTAATTTGAATACCAAGTATAGGTTAGGATTAGTCTGCTACTGATAAATATATTTTTCGAGGTTATTTGTTATAAGTCAAGTACCTGGGCGTAAGTGTCATTCCAATAGAGCTCATAGCTGAGAATATTTTCAGCGCTATGAGCTGGTTTGCTCCATTGGAGCGTCACTGAGTTTTCCCCGACATCAACTACGGAAAGATTTTCCGGTTGACTTGGCACCCCTTGTTGCGTCTTTATTTGGATTGGCTGGCTCAGTGGACCAGGACCTACGCTCGTCAACGCTTGTACACGAATTGTGTACATCGTGTGGGGCGTAAGGTCAGATACAGTGGTCAGCTGGTTGTTGTCCACGACCCGGGACTGCCATGAGGCCATTGGTTGGTTTGGATCCGTTGTATAGTATACTTTGTAACCCTAATAAGAATCCAATCATTTATTTATTAGTTTCCGGGTGGCATCTTAACCTAATCATTAATTGAAAATTTTTTTTCGCCCAAAAGTCATTGGTAATTCAAAGGTATTGTCAAAACCTACTTCTAATTTCATTTCCAAGTAAATCGGCTGGGTAATTTTTGAATTATCGGAAAAAAAATAAAAAAAGTACTAATTTCGATGAAGTTTTGTTTTTACCGTAATTCGAAAACTTCGTATTCGATTGGTATGAAAATTTCGAGGGGTTTAAGTCGTGGTAAGTTCCTTCGATCGAGATGAAAATCATCAAAATCGGCCGGCCCACCAACAAAATATTCACAACTCGTACATCCGTACGTATGGGCGCCACGAAAAAGCTAAAATATCTAGACAAATTATTGAAAAATTACCGTGACTTGGCCGTTAGGTGTTTCCGGCTCGTCCCACTGTATCACCATCGTGCTCGAGCTCAAAGGACGAACTTGGACTTTACGTGGCGCTGACCCAGGTCCTAAAAAAAAAATAAACACGAACATCAAATACAGTTAGTGCTTATGGAAATCTTATTCTTTGGAAGCTTTTTAATTTTCAAAATCAGTAATAGAGTTATTCTAAAATATATTAATTATAATAATAATAATTTACAATCTGATAGATGAATGTGTAAATAGCGAGTCACGCACTAGTGCGTAAGTGGATTTTTCATAAAATATAAAAAGTGAAAGAGGTGCAGAGAGAAGTTCTTATGACTAAGTGATGATACAAACGATCAATTGGTGATTAGTGATAAAAAAAAACACTACTCAATGTGTGTAAGTGCGTGATTACGTAATTGCAATGAGAATACGAGCAAAAGTTATTATAAAAAAATTCAAAAAAAAAAAATTATCAATAAAATTTATTAAAAAATACGGTGTTACTACTGGCACTCTTAGTACTTTATTAGACTTACTGGAACCTCCATTTGTTGATTCCGCTAGAGAGAAAATTATAATTTAGTATTTCGTTTAAAAAATATGTTTAAAAAAGAAAAAAATCTCGTACGTTCAACACACGGAGAAAACACGTACGGATTGCATTTATTTCGAGTAATTTAAATAAATAAAATAATTAACGGTAATTGGTATTATTTGTTTAATGAATGCTAATGTTAATGTCAACGGTAATGATAATGAACAAGGAACAATGACCAATGACCAATGAGTGACAATGTTTTCTCCATGTCTGATGATAATGATAATGCATGATAAACTATAAACTGTTTCAACAACAATATATATATTTATCGAAAGCTCAATGATTCTGCTATGCCTCTCGGGCATCGCTTTCGAATGTAATTTATAAACTAAACCAATGTGCAGATTTAAATAAACGGTGTAATTAAAATAAATCCTTGTAACTTACACAGATCAAAACGTGTCCATGGAAGGACGCATGAAAAAAGAAACGTAAAATAACCTCAAAAAAATGTTCACCACGATTCAAAAATAAACTAAATAAATAAATAATTATTATCATGCGCACGGTTGAGAAAATGTCAAAAATAAATTATGATCAAGATCAAGACGAATTTACAGAAATGAGTAATTAACTCTGTTCCATGTTAGTCATGATAATAAGTCGCATTAATTACAATATTATTATATACGACATATATATGTATGAACTGTACAGAAAAGTAATTAGGTGATTAATTGTTATTGATAATGTACATGATAAATATTCGTAGTAGGAAGTAAAGTTAAATAAAGTACTGACTTGTTTCGCCGGTTGTGACGTACACCGGGTGACTCCGGGGACCTCGTCCAATCACATTAACAGCAATCACGTACAGCTCATATTCCGTGTATGGGCTGAGACTTCTTACGTGATAATACATGGTAGTGATACCCGATATCTCAGCGAACGCTTGGTTCGCTTGTTTTGGTTTGTGCTGTATGACGTAGTACTGCAATTCGTCGGGTCTTTTGTATGACCATGTCAGTTTGACAGATGTTGCTGTTATTTCAGATACTTGAACGTTTTCTGGTGCACCTGGCAGTGCTGTTGTATATTTACAGATAATTAATTACTTTGGTGAAGATTTTTACCCTTAGTTGGATCGCGGAATCGTCGAATATGACAGAGCGCCTGAATCTATATTAATTTAATGAATACTTACATTGGACTTTAACCATCGAAGATGCCTCAATAACACCGAGGTCACTGGCAGCAATGCACGTATAATTGGCCGACTCTTTAATTTCCGTCAATACCAATACGTTTTTACCAATAGGCAATTTATCATCTGGCGTCATTTCCGTCGCGGGTTCTTTGCGCCATTTAACGTAAGGCATTGGGGAACCGACAGCGACACATGTCAGATTCAAAGACGCGCCCATCATTACCTCGCTGACAGTAGGGGGTGGTATCGAAAAACTGGGCGGCAATCGTCGAACTGAAAGTAATTTTGTCAGTTGATTCGTTGATGGCATTCGAGCCAGTGAATGTGATATGAATCCTTATTTACTAGTGAGCAAATAAATGAATAAATAAATAAATTACCTCGTACGTAGAGTTGTATTGCCTCGGAATACTCGGTACCGACAGTGTTGTTGGCAACACACTCATACTGGCCCTGATCATCGACCTCAGATGCTTCTATTTGCAGTGCGCCTGTAAAATAATTAAATTAAAAAGTCAATCAACGTTGTGCGGGTTATGATTAACCTCGTCGAAAGCAGCTTTTACTTTATTACAATAGAGTAATAGTGTGTTAATGCCACTACTACATTTATTCTGTTCCCTGTATAGACTGAGATCTAGACCCACACCTAGAGCTAGAGCTACAGCTATAACCGCTGTAATTATAGTAACAATATTCTCTTCAATAATCGCGTTGCTTATATCAGTCAGTTTTACAGCGCTAATAGAGTTCTAGTAAAATACATCAAGTATACTAAAGCACGTAATGCGAAATGAGTAAGATGGAGAGTGTATTTTAAGTAAATGTACAAGTATAAGTATAAGCTGGTAGCAAAGGAAGGGATGAAATAAGAAGGACAGGGGGAGGGACGGGTGTATTCGTGTTCAAAGCATCAACATTTAGCACGATAGCTCTAGCTGCTGATGAACTGGCTGTTGGAAAGCGTGTGATTATCTCAGTCCACGTCACTCCTTTAATATAATTCAGTTTAAACCCCGTTCCCGTTGAATTATTCGCCTCTTTGCCCATCCGACAGACAGACTCAACCTAAAACAAACACACAACTCTCAACGGCGGATTCGGGGCGAAGAGAACCTGGACGGGAGAACCGTAGAGTAGAGTAGTGGGCAAAGGGAAAAGGGTTGCAAGCAACCACGCAGCCAGTCAGCTAACCAAAGTATACAGCAAACTCCAGCGGCAATGTTTTTCAAGCCTGACACTGTGCAATACGCCCACATACTCTACTATACCGTCGATAAAACACGCAATTTAAACCAACGTCATCCCACTCTCTTCCTCCCTGGGACCCAACACCTCCTGGCACCCGTTGCATCTCTTCTGCCTCCTGTCTACCATGATTTTAACCAAAAACAACCCTGATCCTACTCATTAATCATTCAATAGACATCACCAGTACTATCGAGTTTTATATATATCCCTCATCGATTTATCCTATCACTACGACTGCTGTGAATTAATTTACGATCGCGGCTGAAAATAGTTTGTCCGACGAAAAAAAACGATACCTCATTTATCTTGTCGTTTATTAGTTTATTTTTTTAAATTGTCAGAGATACGCATTAAATGTTCATTCCCCCCCGTGCCGTGGGATCGTTCATTCATCGGTTTGTTCGCCGGCAGGGTCGCGCTTGCAGAGCATCTTTTTATAACTGAGTACCTCGAGCAGTGCGAGAGGAAAGGGCGCAGAAAACACTCCATCACTGCATGGGAGGCTCACGGCAGGGCGAACCAAGTGGGTCGGTATCGCCGCGATCGGAATACATAATCGCGCCTCATCTACAATTTCCCGTGAGCTCGGGGTTCGCAAGATATATGTATGTATGTATGTATGTATACATACTGCATGGATGGAGAATATACATGTACAAAGAACAGAGAGTAGTCTATATAATGGTGGTGGGAATCGGGTGGAGGTAGACCACGATCATTGGACGTACCTTCGAAACGACGTCCACGTGTTTTGAAATTTTCTAGTGAAATTTAACAACCGCATCGTGACAATCAAACACACCCGTGCGAAAATTTTTTTTTATTAAGTCATTACTTTTATCATTGTATAGATAAATTTATTACTTTGTATTCAAAATAAAGCTCGGTTATGAAAATTAATATTGGCTTTTAAAATAATGGGGTTTTAATATGCTTTTAATTTTCATAAATTGTCTTTTTAATATTTTCAAATAAAAAAAAAAAAAACATGCACAGAAAATTAATTTTAAATAATCTTGAGTATTGAAGTTTTCAGTAGCAACAAATTTCAGCTCCATGTTTTTTAATTTAACAGCAGATGAGGCAAAAAATTCGAATTTTGAAAAATTTTTTTATTCCCCATTTTACCCAGGCCCCTACAAAGCGTAACCTTTAGTTGTGTTTACGTTTTACAAAAGTAAATATGCAAGCAAAAAAAATTTTCTCGTCATAGAATCAAAAATCGACAGATGATAAAATTTTTTTATCAACATTCCTAGGAATATTATCGCGTGAAAATGTCTACATTTATGTATTTATATCCACACTAGTAACGCCGAGAGATTTGCACATTTTCCTTGGCAAGATCTTATACATACATGTATATTTGCAAACCAATATTGAAATATCTTTTCTCATATTTAGTATTACGATGGTAAACACGAAACATATACAAGAAATATGTAGTACCCTCTAGGCTTTTTTCTGCTTTTCTTCCATTTGCTTATATTCCTCTTCCATATTTTCCATCTAACATTTCATATTACATTACAAACTCTATCGCCTGTACATATGTATATACATATATGTATATCTTCTGTTCTCGTCGATATTTACTCCTCCATACGTTATATATAATACTTATAGTTCACAGTATTTTTGTGTATATAAATAAAATACTTGTACGTTTGTCGCAGTGCCAAGTAAACTATGCATAAAAAACATCCCCATGAATATATATATATATGTATACGGACACTAAATTCTGAAAAGGTATAAACCCTTAGCAGAATCGAATCATCGTACGTCTCTTGTAACTCTTTCATCTGGGACACTAGATTATTCACAAATATATAAACGGAAAATATGTCGGCGTTTTAAAAGCGCTTTTGTTTTATTCAAATTTGTATGGGCTTTCAATAAATTAATATCAGCGTCATGAACGAACTCACAACAATAAATGACTAAATAATTTCGCACAATACTCTAATGGATTTTGTAATAACAATAAATGATTTTATATTGATTGCATTGGCGTTGAATTGAGCATTTATATTTATCAAAAATTTATTTTTTATGGAAACGACATATGCGCTATTGACGCACGGGTCCAGATGCTAAGTACGTTGATAGAATTTATAATTATTGGAAACTCCCGGTATTAAACTCAGATTTTGAGATTAGTAAGTTCAGCTTTGGGAAATTACTTTCACAAAACCGTTTGAGGTTCACAGATGAATTATGCATTGACTAATTTTGATAATTATCAACTCTGTTACAGATGCTGGTATAGTAAAAAAAAATAACTGATCGTAGATCTGTGGGATCTAATTTTTTTTTTATTATTTTGATCTGTAGTGATTTTTAATAAAAGAGAAAAAAGGAAAGTTATCAAACTGGAAGTTCAAATTTTTATTTTGGGAAATTTTTGGGCCTTAAAAAAAATTTGACATCTAAGGTCTTCTGGAATTGACTAGATCTAAAGAAGTCAAAGCGGATCTTAAATTTGGAAGACAGATTTTGATAAAATTTTTTTCGGGTTGCAATCAATTTTTTTTAAAAACTAATCAATAATTTGAACCTAATTTTTGACAACTTTGAGTGCTGAAATCTTGACGGAGGCACATTTTTGTCAATTTAATTATATAATTTTTACTGTAAACCTCGAGACGACTGCGTATTTTTTCCAACACAGCTTTCATAAATTAAATTCGAATCTGAATAAAAAGTATGAAAAGTTTTTTATTGACTTCAGGATTCCTTAGCTGAGGAATTTATTTATTTAATTTCATGGCAATCGTTGAATATTTAAAAATATATTAAATTTTAATAGAAAACGAGCGATCTTATAAGTGTTCCATTACGGGCACTAAAACATCAGACATAAAGAACACAGATAGTAAAAAAAAAATAAACCCGAGGATTACTTGAGTCCATTAGCACCGCAAGCTACTTCTCTATCTAATCGGGGGACGAAATAAAATAAAACCGATGACACACGTAAAAATATGCTAACGCAGCGTCCCCGAAATATGAGGCAAAAAATGTCAATAAACACGCCGGTGGTCGGTGAGTTCTGCCAGCTTACAAAAAAAATAATATAACACGAAAGTGAAAAATGGAGCCGAGTAAATCGATTATCATCCGGCGCTTTTATTTCTTTATCATGTCTCTTTATTCGTTTTAAAAATTACAATATGCTAGTGGCCCCACACTAGACTAATGACTGATGACGGAACCATTTGGACGCACAAAGATTATTCATTGGTCGGCGGATTTTTCCAGGCAGCCTTTCAGGGATACAAATAGCTGATAATGTCTTGCGCCTCAAGAAAAATCTATTCTCATTCTAGCCGACAGCCCTGTGTGTTGAGATAAGAAAACTGCTTTTTCATCGTCTGCAGCTCGAGTAGCACAATTTGAAAGTGCCGGAAAAATTCAACCCCCAATATGTTTAATTCATACATTTTCATATATATATTTTTTATCTCTACGGTGATAAACTTTTTCGCCACATTATTTAGCAGTAGCCTAGTCCTGGGCAAGACAAAAAGGCGTATCACGAGTACAGTGGGTGTATCGAATAACCAGCACACGGGTCTTCTTTCCCGGGACTTTGCTGCTGCGAGTTACTCAAGTTCCCCAGTGTACGTCATGAGTCAAGCTTCTCTGCTATCCGTGCGATGGCGAGGGCGTCTAATGGTCTCTGAGAGCCTTCTACGAAAGGGAAGCTCTCGATGCGTCAGCCTGGAAGTGGGAAAAGGGGTTGAAAGTACACCAGGGATACTAAAGTATACTCTATACTGACGACGTAAAGAGTAAAAGAGAGAGGTTTTAAAGAGCCGAGGTAAAATAAAGATACTGAGAATTTCAGGTCCCGCAGGTGTTGGAACTATCCCAGCCCTATTGTTGTTCTCAACTTTAGGCTCTGCCTTAATGGACTCAAATTTTACGACTCTTGGCACTTTTATCACCAACACTGTTTCAACCGACGGTGAAATATTATTTAATAATTGCAGTATATGATTATGGCCATCACTACCACCAGAATTTACACTTCGCTACCTAGAGAATCGTATCGCCGACAACCAAGAGTTATCAAACTTTCTCTTAAAGCTTCTGGAAAAGCCACTTTTTACATAGTCAAGATACTAAAAACATCCGTCGAGATATCTTTCGCGTCGTTAAATCTCGTCTTTTACTCCCGAGGTTCTAATAAATATATACATTATGCATTACATATTATATACAGATTATTTATTATTCTTGGACTACAACACCCACGAGAAAATAAAAAATATCGAATGAAAGATGGACCTCGGGGAGCGTGAACCGACCAGATGTTCAAGCGCCAGACGTTTTTAAAAATTTTTTACCAAACTTGGGTTTTGATGGGAACTAAAAATATATGAGTGTGGAAACAAGTGTGGGAGGTAGAATGCATACGGTACAAGTAAGTGTGCACCTGTTATATTTTCCAGGACTTTTATTCTTATGCACATTGTTGCGTATCGTGCACACGTACGGCAGACACCATTTTTTATTTTTTATTTTTTTAGTAATACATAACATTAGATATTTTATGGGACACGAGAGTAGATGCAGAGACGAGGGTCTTACCGGGACCGAGGGACGGGGAAATGTGAGAATATGAATATCGAAGGGGGTCAGGTTTCGCTTACAGAGACACGCGAATAGAGTTAAAGTGCGCTGCGTGAGATGCTTGTCAACGTCGGTTCGCTGTAACTCCATCGCTGGGTTATGGCTTAAGCTTTGAATTATGCAGGAATTTATTTAATATTATTATTATTATTTACTTTTTTTTTTAATACTTTTTTATTGGTTTACTCGTGTTATCTTGGTCTCAAGCTTAATCTCGATCTTGTTTGTTAAGATGGATAAATAAATTTAGTGACTGGAAATACGGCGAGAGTTTTTTCTCTGGAGAAAACTTTTGTTTTAGTGATCGATGCTAAATTGCGTTCCTCATTTATCCAGTTATGTCCTCAGGAATCTTTTTACTGGGGTGTAATTTCTTTTGGGCTTAACTTGTACAACAAACGTACGCTTACATTTATCGGATTTTATTTCTAACCAACCGGGATTTGCTTTCCCGGAGCATTTTTTTACGACAACTTTTACTAAAATTGCTACTGTTTGCTACAAATAGCCTGGGGAAGGATAAAAATTACTACCTAGTAACCTTGGATGTGTATCCACTGGTAGATTCGTTTTTCTGTACAAAAATACGAAAACAAATTGAGGATTATTGTGATTGTTTCATGATTATTAATATTTGTTGCACTTCCGTTTGTAAAAATTGGGTAAAAATTACTACAGAGACATTCTAATAAGCCTCCAATAGAGATTGTCATCAATTAATTTCGTAGTTGATGTAAAAAAAATCGAAATTTGATCTATATCCGCTAAATCCCTCGGTCCGTTCATTTTTTCGTGCGTACGCAGTCACTCTATCTTTAAAAGTATACAATTTATATGACAAATTTTTTTTTCTTCCGCTTCAGAATATCATAGAAAAAGAGCCTATAAAAAATGGCGACGGAAATCCTATTGGTTTTGATGCAGCCAATGAATCAGTTCATCATCGATTGTAGAAAAAAAGTTTTGGTGATAATTTCTTATAAATTTTTCCTGATATACTTTCCGATAATTATTATTATTGTGTATAATTATGATAGTATGATTTACCAATAGTCAAATACCAATAATGAAACAGCAGGAAGATCGTAAATAAATTACGAATTGGATAGTAAAACCGATGAATATTTATTAGTTAGGAAAATACCCAGGGAATTAGCATTTCACTGTTGAATAAATGGGATTTAAGTGCAAAATCTGTTGTTTCATATAGACCAGACAATTAAAATAAACGAGAGTGTACTCGATGTTGCATAAACATTAATAAAAAAAAAGTTTAGCTCAGTAAATAAATATCTGGGTACTACATATAAATATGTTGAATGAGTTTATTGAGATAATTTTGGACTATTGGAGAAGTAAACTCTTACATTATATCCAATTAGTTGCATCACTGATGCACTAAGTACTGAACCACTTGATTGTTCAATCAAGTGCGCCAGATATTCAACAGACTCGATTGTTCGCGATAATGTAAGTACATTAGTTTGATGAATGTCGATAGTCTAGTTTAATTCAATTGACTGGCAAAAAGTAATGCTTTAATGGAAAACAAGTGGCTAGATAAATTTTCAGCGCTCGATGATATTTTATATTTATTATTTTTTATTAGTTTTTTATTGTGTTGATGGAATGTACTTAATATAGTTAATGCAAAGAGTGTAGAGGACACTTTACGTAGTAGTTTAACAGGAGGCAGTTATAGAGAGTATGTGAAGTGGGTGGTGAGACATGAATTGCGTTAAACAAGATAGATATGTTGGATGTTGTTGTACGTCCCGTATCGCGTGACCACTCGATCATCGCCGTTCACGTTGTGACAGTGACTTACGCGGGGTAAAAAAAAATTATTTATGTATAGATCACTCTAGTTATAATTTTTTTTTTTTTTTTCAATGAGAGATGCTTTTATTGTTAAGTGCTTAGATCCATTTCACTATGCACTTTATGATATTAAAATGGATTGTATTACAACAGTAGTAAAGTAAGTGGGGTAAGGTCGCGAAAAATTATTGGGTAAAAATAATTTTAGATTTTCCGGAAAAAAATTTTAGTTATTGGCGTTTTAAGTTTTTTCAATTTTAATAGTATGGTTTGTAGTTAAAAATAATGAATTTGAGATAACATTATTAATTTTTTTGATTTTTAAGGGTGACGTCTTACCCTCAAAAATAATTTCCCTTTTTTTGATTCAGTAACGGTTATTACATAGCTTATTACTGGTTATAGGTGAAAATATTATATTTTAGGAAATTTTTTTTAAAGAACGATTCTATTTTTTTTTTTTTTTTACCCTTGAAAAATGATTTTTTGTTGCTTTTATTGAAATTTTTTTTTATAATATCTCATATAATACAACGGAAAGCAGATTCAAAAAAAAAAAATCATAGCAAAAACACTAATTTCGACATAGTCACAGAATTTTGTTATCGAAAAACAATTTCGTTAGAGTTCTATTGCAAAATGACATTTTCGTCTTGAAACAAGTGAATTTATTATAATTTTTTCTATATTCTACTTCCTACGAAGTAAAACTAGGTATCTACGAAGAAAAATTTTATAAAAAATGACAAAAAGCAAGTTTTCGAGTCGAAAATAGATCAGCGACCTTCAAACGAGGTTTCAATAATTCGACAGCTGCCAGTGAATTATCGGAATAAAATATTTATAAAAAATGCAAAACTTACCAGAGTCGAGCACAGAGTATCGCGGGTTAGATGTATTGATAGGCACCATATCGCGGATCCAGGAAATTATAGGAGGCGGCGAGCCGATCGCTGTGCAAGATAGCAGCGCGTTGTGACCCATCTCCACCACCTTTGTCGTAGGCGATTGAGTGATAACTGGAAATCCGACTGGCACATTGTCCGCTGAAACATAATAATATAAACAAAATTATTCACCTCCACTGTATTCACTCCGAAATCGTTTAATTCGGGACTTTTTCCGCAGCCGCCGAAAGTGAAAGCGGAGGAAATAGAAAAAGGTTTACAGGATGTTGAAAACAAAATGTAGATAAAAAGGAAGAGATGAAAAGAGAGAAAGAGAGAATGGGAGAAATGAAATAAAAATTCAAGTACGTTTTACACCCAGAAGATTTAGTCCATCGAAAGAAAACTTTTTATCCGTTTATTTTTCTATTAGCATTCGGGGCAGAAGTTTGAAACTTTTTTTCATTTTTATTCTCGAAAAATGCCACCGAGGATTACTATACATATACGTGTGTATTACTCCCATTGGAGTAAGTACTCTGCAGATGAAGACAGAAAATGTGTGTCCCGGTCTCGGGTTTCAGTCTGACCATATTATGCAGGATACTACTGGTACTACGTGACCCCCAGTGGAAATATAAATAATTTTAAATGCTTTTGCAACGACTTACTGCATTTTCTCCATTTAATAAAAGAGATTTCAATTAAACAAACATTTATTTTATTTAGTTACGAAAAATTTTATATTTTATCCCCGGAAAATTTACTACTCAAATTAAATTATTGTTGTAATTATTTTCATTAATGTGGTATATGTAATTTTCCATAGGAAGTAAATATTTTTTTTTATTTTCCAGTGGAATTTAATTTCGTTTTATTGTTGTTATTTTTATGTTACACTGAAATTTGATGCCAATTACATCTGCGGATAAGTCAACAATAGAAATTGCCAACATATCCCAAGAAGCATTCTGCTATTCAAGTTGCCTACAGCAAACCTACAAGTCGAGCTCCATACAAAAACTTTCACAATATACTTATTGTCCATCTCTCTACATGCTGTGACCTCAAGATTTGTATTATTATTTTTTTTTTTTCATTCTTTCTTTATTCTCACGTCTTTCGACCTGGCTGTGACATTTTTTTTAACGATATCAAGACACTAACGTTTCACACGCTGACAATTGAATTTTTTCATTTTTTACTCAACGAATTACTGGAAAAAAAAAAAATAAATAAAAATAACCCAATGACGAATTCCATTTTTTCCAAAATCCAATTAAAATTTACTTTGAAAAATAAATTCTTTAGCTTCCCAACAAAAAATTTTTAGGAAACTGAAAATTTCATGCATGAAAATCAAATTTTTTTTTTTTCTTCACATACTTCCATTTTTAATGTTACTGAAGATAGCAGACGTCTTATAATTTTTGAATTTTTTTTTAAAATGATAAATTAAAAAAAAAAATATTTGAGAAAATTGCACCTATAGTTTTTTTAATTTTCCACATGTGCATATTTTTTTTTTTGTAATTTATTTGTTGAAAAAAAAATGCGAAAATTTTAGATTGTCTAGCAATTTCAGGATTATCATTTTTTTGATACCAGTACTAATTTATTTTAAAAAAAATAATTATAATGAATAATAATTACTCATATTTCAAGTATTTACTTATAATATTGATACTGTTCAGTTAAATATGCAGTAATACGTCACCGAATGTTAATGAAACGCATGACAGATAAGCATTAAATTTAGGCATACTCGAATTTGTCAAGAGTTAATAATAATTCATAGTAGTTATGAAGGGCAAATGATTGCAAAGTTTGTTCACAACTCCGTTTTCTCTTATTCTATAGACTCGTATGTTTGCATGAGAATATTCTTGAGGTCGGAAGTCACGTCTACGATACGCACTTCAGTATGAAGAGGATCTAAAAACTTGTCGAGGGATGCAGATGTGTCACGCGAGAAACTCATCCGAGGGGACTTTATCCACAAGTATGAAGGACACGATTGTTTGACTTCCGCCTAAGTCTTACACTCATATATCTTCTTACATATCTATATATATATATATATATATATATATATATATATATATACATACAAAACCCGGCTATATACACATCTCTATTGATATTTCAGAGTAAATTTAAGATCTTCCCTCCAGCATTTATGACTATGACGTGCCTTGAATATTATAATTTTTTTACTCATTACTATTGCTATTATATTTTGTTCCCAAGTTTTTTCATCACGATAAGAATATTAATTTTCTCTGTACTCTTATTTTTCATTATATTTTGTTAAACATTATTACATATTTATACTCTGTCAAAGACAAAAAAACCTCCTTTATATAATTTAAAATACTGCGTCTTTATAAATTTTCCGCTCTGCATTAAAAAAAACTGCTTTTTTTCTGTCATCATGTTTCATATTTTTCAATTACTTTCTTATATATTTTTTATAGTAAGAATTCATAAATATATATATATATATATATATATATCATTTGTATACTTCTTATATTATTATATATTACAAATTTTTTTATCGCAAAGAAAATTAAAAATTTTGAAAACTCACTGAACAAATTTCTAAAAAGTTTTGAATTTTTGATAAAAATATTGATTTCTCGTCATAAATACACAGAAAAAAAGATTTAGTTGAGCCAACTAAGATTTATTTGAGCCAAAGATATCGTATATTTGGATATGGCCAAATAAATATTTAATTGTGAGAAAGATATCATATATTTGAGTAGTTTAATTGCGTGAAATAAGTGATTTATTTGTGGTAAAGAAATGATCCAATTGCTACAAATAAATAAGGGTTTCAAATATATGTATAGTATAGCCAAATTTTAGGTTATTTGTCACAAATTTAATATCTTTACCAGAAATACCACAAATAAATGATATATTTCTGTCAAATCATAAAATTATTTGAACCAACTGTCATATTTTGTTGTACCAAATATATTTATTTGTCATTAAGAAATATTTGAAAAAAGCCACAAATAAATTGATTTATTTCGGACAAATATTTATTTTTTTCAGTGTAAATTGGAACCTAATTTAACTCTGAAAAATAAATTTTAATTGACATTTGTATTTTTAAAATTAAAAAAATATTTCAACTGTCAAATTAATTTTTTTTTTTTTGTCATTAGAATTTCACCCGATTAATTAAAGTGCCTGAAATAAAATTATTTGAAATCGTTAAAAATATTTTATTTCAAGTGAAAATAGAATTTAATTAAAGTATCCATTTATTTATTTGTTTATAAATAAATATATATATAGAACTGTCAACTTGATAAAATATCTTTATAATGTTATTTTGTGTAAATGTTTAATTTATCGATCGGTAAAATAAACTAATTAAAGCACAAAGTAAACATTTACACGAGTATTTCAAGTAGTAACCAATATATTCAATTCATTTACATTAAGGGATAAATTTCAGTACCCAGCTCTTTGATGAAATTATTTTTTTTAAGCTCGGATGCAAATATTTGCCCATCAGTTCGGTACTTGGCAAACTTTTCCATGATAATTTCACTTTCTAATAATTATTATTATCCAAATAACAACTCGTCTGAAATAATAAGTGGATCGAAAAATGATAATTAAATAAACACAGAATTCAAACCTCTGGTTTTTTATTTGAACGTGTCTTCAGAGGTTAGTTTTTGTGTAAACGAACATAACGATTTGTAAGCAACCGCCCAATGTTTCAAAGGCAAATCGGGAGCTTTAAGCTCGGGATATTTGTTAAAAAAAGTTTTATTTTTCCACATCTTTAAATACTTGAAACTCAAAAAAACAAAAAACAAAAAAGTATAAAGTGTTACAGGCAAATTTTTTTTATTTATCTCTCATAAAATTATTGTTCATGTGATTTGAAGCGTAGAATAAACATTGAAGCACTTTATGATGGAAAATATATATATTCGGATAAAACTGGGTACAATGCATTCGTGCGTCTGTTAATTCCTCACCCATAAACCCATTAGTCCATTAGTTAATTGATCCAAAATACCGCAACCGAGGTAAATGTGCTAGCGTGTTCGTTAGTACGATTTTCATATACATTATATATATATACACATGTGTTTGAGTATTGTGTATTTATATTGGTGTATGTATGTATATATATATGTATAAATAAATAATGCGATATTTATATCTTTGTAAATAACATCACATATATTTACTAATGGGACTTGGTTATTTTGTATACTTAGGTACTAAATTACATATGCTATAACATTTGATTTATATAAATTAATAGAAGGCGGAAGTAAAATGTTTGCGCTGAGAAAAAAAAAATTATTGTTCGGAAGAATAGACATTGTTGGGTTAAGAAATTACTTTATGGCAAATTTCGAATAAAGTAATCACTTGAGGGAAAAATTTCTTTTTTTCGCGGATGAAAAGTACTTAGCGGATGAAATACTGGTTCGACTGGAGAAATTTTTCGGAAATGAAGAAAATTATTGATGGTTGTAAGAAGAAAGAGAAGATTTTTTATGGTTTTCAAATAGATGATATTTTACGGGATTAATTGCTTTGTTTCGGTATGGGAAAAAATCTATTGGTTCAAATTTTATATCTATGCTTAGATCCTTTGTCATTAAATTAAAAAAAAAAAAAATGTTCTATAAATTAACTTGTAGAGAATGTTGTAAAGAAAAGTGAGTAGAGAGAAGGTATAAAAATGAGAGTAAAAAAAAAAGTAACGAGGTTGAGATTTTGCTCAGTACTCCATTACCCGTAAATACATCCATGCATTTAGTTATTACTCTTTTGATTATACGTAAAAAAATCAAAATTTCATTAAAAAAATATCAGTGGAAAATTTAACGGCTCGTAGGAAAATAAAAATAATAGTTTTTTATCCCGAGGGCTTTTCATGCTCGGTCGGGTTAATTTTTAATCCCGGCCGAGAGTCGATTGCAACTTTCTCGACCAACATTAACTGGCAATTGTCAGCGCACTGGCACCGGACTAGTAGTGGAGCTGAGAGTAGACCCCGGCCGTACTACTATACGCTGTTCATTGTATCGTTGTCCGGCGGGTTTCAGTTACGAGTTTGTAGATTTAATACCACGATGCAATTTGGCCGAGGCAGCTCTGGACAACGACATCTCGACTGTAGGTGTTAATGAAATTTGTGAATCGTACCGTTCTTTTTTTTTTTTTATCTACATTTTTTCCCAGCGCTTGCGCGGGTTTTATATTTATAATGAAAAAATAGTTTAATATAACGAAAAAGGTTTGTCGATAATGTGAAAATTAATCTCCAGATAAAAATAAAAAAACCGTAAAAATAAATGATATTTTCGGAAGGGCTGCAATGAAGAGCGCCCTGTGCAAGTGTGCGTGTGTGAGTATGTGTGTTGAGGTGTGAGAGGAATCTCTTGATCAGAAAGGTCGCGTAGGAATGTGAAGAATGTCCAGAAAGCCCCTATCATCATCGTGAGTTAGATAAAAGTTCCGAGGGTCGTAGGGCACTTGAAGAATGTCAGCTAATGTTTGCGGTACGTCAACGGGTACCCACAAGGGAGTAACCTAGACGATGAGAAAAAAGTAAGGAAAAATAAAAGGAGGGAAGAATGTAATGGGAATAAACAAACGTATAATCGTATTGAGTGGCCGAATGGAAATAAAGGAAGGGAAGTATCGTTATGTAGGCATAATCTCCCATGCACGCACACAGCAATCGAGTAGTTTCCCCTTTGGGGTAATTCGCCACGACGGACATAAAGCTATAACTGTATGGGCTACACTTTGTCCTTGATCGTAATACGTGAACATTCGACTTGAGAGAATATGAAATAATCGATCTCGCAGAGTAAAAAAGTAAAACCGAGCCAGTGATCCGTGAAAATCGAATTCCCGAGGAATTCGTCCGAATTTCACATTGAAGGATGAAAGCACACACCAAAGCTCATCCCTTTGCCTTCAAAGGGTCCCTGGACTACCTGCCACCCCCGTTTCACTCAAGGGTTTTGCGATTTCGATCTACGCGAGTGCTCGCTCGAGTGCATGCGACATCAGGCCTCGGGCCAGTTTTTTTTTTAATTTTTGTAAAAAGTATTGTTTAAAATGTGCGCGAGGGCTCGAACATTTGATCCTTTTCATTATTCATGATAAGAAAAAAAAAAAAAGGAATTGTCAGACAGTCATGAGCTTAGTCAAGTAGTATGGAGAGCGTTGTGCAGCCATGTGAGGCGCATTAAAATAATAATAATGATAATGATAGTTTTAAAAAATGTGAGCTTTAGTGTCAAAGTGTCACCCTTCAGATATCGAGCTTGAAGCTTTTGAAATAGTTTGTGCTGATGATAAAATTCAATGGTGACTGATTTCACTTCTTAAAAATACGTGACTCGTAACCTGAAATTTTTTATTTTAATCTTTTAATACACTCATGCAGCACTCGAAGTAATGACTGCCGGCGAACATATATATGTGTATATATTTTTATATGTTGAGAGAGAAGAGGTGAGGGGTAAGGGAGGATGAGAGTATTCTTGGAAAAAGATGTAGGATATTTGATGGGTGAACGGTGGGTGTCCCAGGTGTATAATCGTAAAGTCATGTAATTTTAGTGTGCATGTCATGTTTGCTCGATATCTTTTTTTACGGCAGCATTTTCACGATATTGATGTACACGGAATAAGTTAAGAGTGAGGGAATTCTCAAAGTCCGTTTCATGTCGAATTACTCTTGGGTAGTTTTCCTGAACGGATGTCATGCTGATCGCGGGGTAAGAGGACTCTATCACGCACAAATATATCCACAATGAAATGATGTCTGTTAAGATGAAAACTCATATCCATAAACTAAAGAGAACTAAGCGGAGATATCTCGTTTGAAGAACAAGACTGAGAGATGATAAGAGAAGAGAAGCCGGGTGAAGTGGCTGAAAGGAACAAGGAGTTTGAGGAGTAAATATTGCTGCAGAAACCAGAGCAACTTCTGACAAAGGAATGTTGATTTATTCTCTTGGTTCTGATTTCCGAGTAAGCTCATCCTACTACTCTACTATATCCGCTGTTTTTTTATACTTTTTATCTTTTTACAGATCTGTCTGCTGCGTTTTGTTTGGATCAACGTCTTATTGCTTTTATGTTATAGACAAGTGTACGTATATCAAAAAATTTTAAAGCAGAGGGTGATTTTCTGAGCGCTCTTGCGAGTTTGAATAATGTCTGATCTGTAACTAGAAATAACCGAATGTTGTACAGACGTTGAATATTTAATTTAGTAGCTGAAAATTTTATTACATTGACCTGCTTGCTTTTATTTCAAAATAACCTCACGTAAATCCTTCAGCGAGTGAGTTCCAGCAATAGTACAAATCGTAGTACGTTTTAATTCAGGTTATCGATTTAAGTTTTAAAAAAATCATTATTGCAGTCAACTTTCACCGAATTATTTATTGCGCATATTAATACTTCTCAAGAACCGTTTTATCTGATAGCCATTTTATTTGGCCGCTCTGATTTAATTAAACTTTGATGGTTGACCCGAATATCGAGATCAATAACGTTAAATTTGTAAGCGTATATATTTTATTTTGGATTGAACCAAGTCATAAATATATGTTGCAATAATAATTACCGTTTGCTCTAGCGGTAAAAGTGGCAAGCGATCGTTATCAGCGAGCGGCGTTGTCGTTATGTATACGGCGAGGAGTTTCGTTTTACAACGGGGTTATCATTTGATCGCGAGACAACACGATATTACGGCTAGTGAATACCGCACAGAAAAGGCATCAAAGAGGCATTGCATCTAAAAGCCTTGATGGATGGTAGAAAATAAAAACTTTGCTGTCGCGGGAACTCGACGCGACGACAAAATAATTAACATAAAAAAGTAATTGCCAAGACATTCGTTTATGACGAGTCAGTTTATTTAACTGCGGTAAGCGAAGAGACGAACAAATGCTGTCAATGTCACTGCAAGATTTTCGGGTGAGTTGGTGTCTATTTTCGCGTATTTGCATCGTTAGGCTGAAAACCCAGTTGTTAAAACCCAGCTCTGCTGAGCTGCTGTCGTGGTGAAAACGGTAAGACATTACATTCAGCCCGTATCTCGGGGTATAATTTCCAGACTTACCTCACTTACATTTACCTTATATCTATACCGACAGTGTCGCAGCACTCGTGTTGAGCTAGACGACCTCATCACCAACCCTGACAGCGTGGCATCTACCTCCCCCCATCTCATCACTACATTCCCCCAAAATACTCTTCTTGTAATATCAACCCGTGTGCTCTCGTTCTCTCTCTATATGATTGTATGTTTGTGTATGCACACATATATATATCTATATAACTAAACCTTGTCTCATTCTATCGCGTCTTTGCGACGCAGAGCTCTGATAATTAATTTAACGGATCCAATTTACAAGCGGGCGTGTGCCGCGTAATCAGATTTACCACTCAAATTGCTGGGGATTGTTTGGTGTCTTACGAATTGTACTAAAATACCATTCTATATATACACACACACACAGACACTTCAATGCTGTATTCATCGCAATATGACAGATACAAATTATAGCAATTTTAACAAGCAAATCACCGAAATGCGCAAACAGCAACAAGAACTGCTAGATATTCGTCTATTTTGTGAGGTTATGAATGTTAGAGGAGCTTCGATTGGCAGATAAAAAAAAAGAGTTCTATGAAGTAATTTCATGAATCGAATTCGGGTTGGTTCTTTGTATGGTTGTCATGGATAGGAGAAAATAACGAAAGTTGACAATGTGGATTCACGGTAAAATAACAACAGCACCAATAGCAGCAATAACGGCAACGTGGAAGCGTAGTAAAGACTTACTACTATTACCGGTGGACGGATACCATCGCTGTTGATGCTTTGTGTACGTTAACAGTATTAGCCTGTACTTTACTATACGATAACTGAATTTCATAGTTACGGTCTAATAGGTTTCAACATCAATGATGACGAAACCCGCTTATACCAAAATTATTAATTTTGGTTTTGGTGTAACAACTGTCAAAATAATATGTCTGTGCATCAGTCGATCGCGGTTGTAGTAAACCCTTACATTTTAAGTCCGAGACTGCGGTGAATGGCACTCGAGCTCTGTTCTTGATCAGTAACAACGCAGATACAGCTGCGGCAATTGTTTCGACAAAGTTGCCCATGAGAAACCTTAGAAACATTCGTCCAAGTTATATGTTACATCACAACCATTGTTATAAATTTATCAGCAGCATTTCAGTGCATTGATAATATCCAGCCTTAATAATTCAAAGCCCCCGAAACTTTATACCTGAGTTTATTAGCTAAATTTCGAGGCACTGTTTCATCAATGTCCGCTGTCAATGTGTACGTTCCCTGTGGAACGTGAGGACAGTGCGCATACGAAGAACCTCACACATACGTCAACCCTCACAGACTTACATACTGAGTACAGTGATAATCCATCAATTTAGAATGACTGAATGTAACAAGAATCCCCGGTCAACTGTCTCCTGTCTATCCGGACGTGGGAAACCACAAGCACCGGTTTCTCTTCAGCAAATTATGCTTGATTTATCTGTTAGACTGCTTAAATTATCACCGCACCCCCGTCTATTATATATACATATATATTAAATCCCATAGATCATATGATTCAGTTTCCTGAATCGCTTTGGCATCTCCCCGTCAGCGGAACTGGCCTGACTTGGAGGGACTTGGTAGTCCGAGGAAGAGGCCACTGCCCACATTTACCCTCGCACCCACACACATCTACACCAACATCTACGTCTGCACATTCTCTTACATAGGATTTCCACGATGCACCTCGGTAAGTGAGGTCTTCTAAAGACTGGCAACCAGCACGGGTCCGGTAGTTGCTTACATTACCATACGAATGGCCTATCGATCCAAGACCTGGAGGCCACAGGGCTTCTCTTCAGAGCTCCTCGTTCGCTACTAACACCCATGTAGACGACTACTCGGTAGTCGTGCCTTGCAGTTTCACGATCCAACCCCTGTAGCCCCTCGAACGAGTGCGACGAAGACCAGAGAGAAAGAGGATAAGAGAGAGCATGTCCACGACCCTTTTCCGAAATTTATGCATCGCTATCCAGCTCATGTCCACGACGTTAATCATCGTTATTGGCACTCGGTAGAAACCACCATGGAAATCTCCTTTTAATTCAAACTAATCCATTTAACTTATAAATATCCATTATTATTATTAAAACTTGTCGAGTTTATGCTATATTCTGTCTACAAAAGTACCAAAAGGACAGCGGGCTTTTATAGATTTTACGATGTCCGTCCATTTCTGCTTGCCCGAGCGTCAACATTCACAAATAATATAAAAATGTCTCGCTCGGATTTACTATTTCTTTGGGCAACAACAAAATGGGACCGCGGAATCAGTTGAATTTCTGCTACAAAGTCGCAAAGAAAGGAGCCTGTGTCAAGGCGACCTGAAGAAGAAAGATACTGAGAAGGAAACTCGTGCCTCTATTATTTTTTATTTTGTATTTTCGTCTAGTGTTGTGTACATTCGTACACAGTATTGCGAAAAGTGAGTGAGTGGCTGACTGCATAAAAAGAGCCCATGGATGAATGGATTTGAATGGAAACTCTTGTCTCATATAAATATATACATATATCTATATATATTTTAGTGAAGTTGCTTTTGAGTATACTTGTCAGGATGGAAAAGAGATACTGCTTTCGAAGTCTTATGCAAAAGAGGTCAACGTAAGTCAGACGTTATTTTCAAAGCTAAAGCATAATTTAATTGTTGAATCTTTAAAAAAAATCTAACTTTTCATTTTTTCTATAAGTATTAGTTAAAAGTCAAGAGACCTAATTTCGCTAAAAACTAAACAGACAAATTATAAAATTGTAAAAATAAAAAACCCATCAAATCTAAATGACTTTTTCCCGGCTCTAGACCTTGAGTTTTCTGTGGCAACGAATCAAAACAAAGATTGACGAAATTAGGCAGCTACTAATACGCAGTAATCGATACTCATTAGAAATTACACATCAAATAAATTGATAACCGGTAGCTGGTCTTAATAACTAATTGTTTCGAGTAGGAACACGAGATGTAGTGTACTACAGAACTTGATTCAAAGTAAATACCAATTACTTGACGAGTATTTCATTGATAAAGCACGATCGGCTTCATAGGATACCATTTCAATAGCGATACTTGATCTTGAGCAAACTACTGAGGGCTCTCGGAGGTCGTGGAGTCAATGTGATCAAGACATCGGCTATGCATTTGACTATATCTCCGGCAACTAGATTCAGCAATAACACCAGCACAAGTACAAGTACCAGTAGCAGTACCAGTGGTCTAGATCTACATTCATATGAAACACAGGATATAGATTGTACATAAAGGTAAGGACATTAGATTGTGTTTCATTGATGTTATAGTTTTGATATCGCAGAAAAGTAGCCCATACTGTTGGTCGTTTTACAGCACACCTTCGGGGATATTGGATACCATTCTCCTATATATGATGTCAAATAATAGTCACTCGCTTTTGTGCTTCCAGGAAAACGATTCCAGTACACTCGTAAATTTTTTTTCCTCTTACTGCAAAAGTGTCTCGGGTAAATCGAATTTTCAGATGACAATCTACACATTATGCTAAATGTCTCTCCACGTTGTTGTGCGAAAACACTCTTGTTTATAACCTCCATATCCACCCAGCATTTGAGAAACTAAAATAACTCAAAGTTTATCTTTTACATTTTTTCTTTTGTCTTAGACTATTGGTTCATTATTGAGTAGTTTATCTTGCCTTCTTTTTCTCCTTCATTCATTCACTCTTTGTCCCTTTCTTTGTTACTCAATGCCTCCCTGTTTTATTTCTCTTTCTATTTTCCTTTATCATCATTTCCTAACGACGTCTTTTAAGACGTTCAATGCCATTTTAATTAATCTTCAAGAATACACACTAAGAACCGTAACGATAAACTTGGCAAACCCGAGTAATCTGAGCTTAAACAAGAAAATTATTAGTGCATTTACTTTGTCTTGAATCCATTGTCATACAAATTTTAAATTAAAAATATTTGTTCTAGTAGATCTTTATACATATATATTACTATCTATGTAAATGTATAAATTATTAAGTAGCATTTAAATTACTATGAGTACACCCATTACTCGTTTTAATAATGTGTCTAGTTGGCTATTGAGAAAATACGATCTCATTTATTTCTCATGAGAGTGTTACATCTCATTACGGGGTTTAATTGCCTTCACCCTATGCCATATTTAACATACGAGCAGTAGCTACTGAATGTGAAGAGTGGGAGGGAAAAAGGATAAGAGGGCACTATTTAAAATTGTCTGGCGAACGATTTGCCACAGTGAATTTTAGTCACAACGCCTAAGCTAATTGCTCGACGAACGGAAACAGCCGAGTATTCTAGTGAAAAAAAATAATGAATAAAAAAAAGCAGTGACTCTTGTTTCCGGGTGAGTTGTGACGCGAAACGGTAAACAGGCGCAAAACGAGGCGGATAGGAGACATTCTCTCATGACTCAGGTTATTTATCGGCGTCCCAACGGAGAGACCAGGAACTAGAGAGCCCAGAATGAGTAAGAGGACAATAGTGTTTTTCAGTACTTTTATTTTTTGAAGGGCGAGACGCAGAGGGGTGGCCGGGCTCGGGGTGATATTGCTAAGCATACAAACCCGGTGTGGAAATGTCACGATAGGCTGCCCACAAATGACGGTAATGGATTATCGTCTAATTAAGTAAACATCACGGATTATATTGAACATTTTTTCATCTTCTTCCCTACTTCGCTCCGTGTCTCTTCTCTTGATACTCTTTTCACGCTCTACAATGCCATTGAGGCATGACTTTCTGAATAACATTGTCAAGTGCTCAATTATAGCCAGCGCTGATTTATATTGCGCTTGTAATAAGAAACAAAAATGTTTACAAATGTTTTTGTGCTGTGGAGTAGGATCCGGATGACGAGTAAAAAGAGTCATATTAAATGAATTCGTTTAATTAAATGAAGATCTGTACTTTTATTCCGGTTTTCCCAGTACCCACTTAAACTTTCTTTGAGATTATTAAATTCATTCGTTGAATCTTATTTTTATTTTCTTCCGTAAACTTTTTTATTTTTAATTTATTTATTTAATTTTTTTTTATTCAGGAGGAAAAATAAATCGCTTTCATTTGCAGCAATATTCGATTACGAAAGAGAGCTGTAGGTTGAAACTCCTCGAGACCGTAATAACGCGAGATCAAAGTTTTCTCTCTACCGTCGACGGCGGGCACTCTTGGCCATAGAAAATGGATCAGCTTCAAACTCTCCCATACCCTCTCCTCCTACCACAACTTGACTCTCTTTGCCTTCAGACGTGTATAGGAATATATAAATGTATAGATGTTAAACTTTTTTCGACTTTTCTCGAAAGCTCATTTGAATTTTTTATTCAATCCTTGAAACAAATAATTATCATGACAGTATAAATTTGAGTAAAGGCTCAATGCGCTCTAAGCAAAGTTTACGTATTGAGGCAGCAGAAAAGAACCGGGCATCGAAAAAAAATGTTGTAATAATAAAAAATAAAATACACGAGTACGGTTGGAGTACTTTAGTGTCTCATTTGTAGCTCTCACAAAACTCTTTAGACGTATCTACGGATACAGCAACAATAGGGGAGTAGTTTTTTCCTGTTCTCGTCAAATTTTCTTCCCATCACGGAAGCGCTCCCTCTCGGTCGTTCGCTCATTCGCTCGCTCACTCAGTCGTCAGCTTTTATTTTTTTCTGATCGAGAGTTCTAAAACAATTTGCCGTTGAATTCGAACACGAACTAGGCTTCTGCCGAGCTTTCTCTCTCCCCTAACTTAGTTTGTTCCCAGTGAAGAAAGTGCACTTTTGGAGACACGGACAATTCTAATGGAAAAAAAAAATCCTAAACTTTATGCCATTACCTTGTTTTTATTTATCTATTTATTTTCGGATAGTCTTCGAGATAAAATATTGGCAATTTAAAATTCGGCGAACAGTTTTATCGGTGGAGGAAAACAACCTCGACAAAGACGTACAGAGTGTGCAGTGTGGAATAGGGCACACACGCATACGTTGAGGGAAAACTCTTGATTATAAAGGTTATTGCTGGAGTTTGATGTCGTGAAGTAAAGGGAGCGATGAGGTATAACGTATAAAACGAGGTCTGGAGGGTTGTGTAAAAGCTCTCTGCACACTAAGTATAAAGACCGAGTGAGCGAGGGAGGGCAGGGGTGGAGGAAAAACATTGCCGGGATGGAAAAGGTTTGAGATAAGAGATTGAAAGGGAGCGAGAAGGAAATAGAGAAAAGCCGCGGCCAGTTTTCAGCGATGCATCTACTCTATATACACGAGTCTCTGAGTAATATTTTATTTGGTAAAACGTTCTGCAAGCTTCTCGGCAAATTGAGATCGTACGATTTCGCGTAAAGAGAAAGACCCGGTTGAACTAGAGTTGGTAGTTGAGGTGGAGCTAGAGCCAGTAGATGTAAATGTTGAGGCAGAAAGGTGCAAGTAGATGTGCCAGAAGAACCAACCAAAGAAATAAAACTATAGGGATGATGGCGACCTCGTTTACCAACAACTTAAACCCAGTCTGCTGTGGAGTTTCGCTGCTCGATGCGGTGGTAATTCTGTACGCTAATTCCTGTGTGCGATTCCCTTCAATGGTGCAATCACTGTAAAAAACAATGCCATCGGCAGACTCGAGTTGCCTGTGGGAAGGAACGCAGTTAGAAGAAGGAGGACAAGGGGAGAAATGGAAGAAAAGTGAGGGGTGCTGTGCTGAAAAAAGTTGGATAAGTATTATTAGTAGCAATGAAGGCAAATTGGCTTTTACAAAACTATCGAGGAGTTCCACGTTAATGACAACGGACTCGGGATAATTGAGACGGTATTGGATATTTTTTTACCCTGATCAAAGCTTCCTGTTTGTGTATTTAAATATTCACTGCTCGATCATTTGTTTTATTTAAATTTCTCGATTTAATTTATCGTTAAGAAGCTTCCGGGTCTGTTTTTATATATTTATCTTTTGGGAGATTGTTCGCTCGTGTAAAATCACGGTTAACTCGAACCCAGTAGTTGTCTTTATGTGATTTAATAAAAGACGAAATGAAGAAAATAATAACAGTAATAATGGTATCCGGAGTGGAGTTGCTCGAAGGCATTGGGTTTGCGGATAACTCTAGATGATATTGGAAGTGGTCAAGTAAAACTAGACTGAAACTGGAGAGAGCTTTCATATCTTTTGGAACAAGATAAACCAATAACATTCTTATTTTTGTAACTTTGCGGTGGACTATATGTGTACGTGTGCGCTGAGCGTACGAAAGTCAACATATATTCATTATCCACTTGTTTTAGTTCGTAACCAACAAGTTTATATAGATATGTTTGTAGATCCGATGACCACAAAAACCGACTTTCTTTGTTTTATACTTTTTTTCGAGAGAAATGTATCTAACTGTCTAGTCCATTGATTCTTTTGTTTGCTTGTACATTTTTATCCAGTTTTTTCCTCCCTTTATATATATGCTTTTTTTTTTTTTTTTTTTTTGTTATTTTTCATGTTCACTGAGCTTTATTTTATCAGTCGACGAAGACTAGGAGTAGGATTTGTGGCTCAAGAGCATTTTCAGAGAATTTGATTCATCGACAGACTCAACGTCCGCTGAGGAGCAAGATCGAGTGTAGCTTTAAAATTTAAGCAAGCCAAAGGACTATCGATCTTTATCCAGACGCTCCCGCGAGAATCCCGTAAAGGTTGACCGAAGTTACGTGCAAGTTTTTACTCCTCATCCCAAACAAGATCAGAATAAGAATAAGAATAAAAAGTATATGAGGATAGAGCGGAAGAAGTTGAGGTAGAAGTAGAAGAGGAGAAGATGCCGAGTGTAACGATCATTAGAGTGGAGTAAAGTAAAGTAAAGTATAGTTGAGTAAATATTCAACGAGGGCTTTTACGTATTTTGTAAGTTTGCTAGAGTGCATGTAAAAGAGCAAAAAGTGTGCGCTAAACAATACCAGGAGCGTAAGAAGTGAAAAACGATGACGCGGAGATAAAAGACCAAGAGTAGAATAGCAGTCGGGAGGGCTGCGGCGAAGAGAACTTGAATGACCTCAAAGTTTGTGCCAAGAAAAACTGTTTTCTCATCTTAATATCCAGCTTGGCAGCATCCGATGCTATGCATCAAAATGTTAACGCAAAACACCAGACAAATATTGGCAGCTAGCAAACGAAAGATAAATAATATTTAGCTCCAGTAGATGCTTTCTGTTTTTGAATTTCAGATTCCATGTCTCGTTTTAAAACGGTCGAGTGTTTGGTTGGATGTGGCATCGAAGCGACAGGTTATCCACAAATCAAACGTCCCGTCACTCATGCCCGAATCTGGTCGGGTCTCGCGCGTGTACGTGACTCGAAGTGTCGTGCCAAGAGGTACCCCGCGTGGTCCAAGTGCCAGGGATCCCTTGGAGATTGGTCAGCGGGCACTCGGGAACTGGCGTCTGGTATAGTGCATAAGAGAGGATGCAACCGGTCGAGCGACCAGCCAGAGAGACACTAGACGAAGAGGGGCTCGTCCCGCTGGACATTTACGGGACGATGCCAATAGAATCGATATATTAAACAGCGCCGAGCCAGCAACGGCATCAGCTCCACTCTCCAAACAATCTCCAGCTAAATTCAGGGCTCTCGCAATCCGATAAATCGAATCACGCGTACCAAAGGTTGACGCCCAATTGCACGTCTAATTATTAATCGTGACTATGCAATTATGTTGTACGTGTACGGGTTGTGTTGTTCAGCTGTTTGGATACGCGTGCCACGATTCAGTGCTCACATATAGGATCTATGTGTATCCCGGGTCATATTAGTACATCCTGTGTGTTTGAGTGTGTGTGCGAAGGGCGACCGTCAAAGGGTCAGAGAGAGCAGGAGAAATGAGGCAGTAAAGGGTTTGAGTGGAGAAATTGTGAAACAACAAATCGTCCAAGCTGATCATTACGAAATTATACGATACATCAAATTTTCATAGATTATTATTAAATGTCAGTATTTGTTTAGTCGAACTACGAATTCCCCGATTTTCTCAATCACTGAATAAATTATTGTCATTTTGTAATGATTATGATTATGATTAATTAACAATGTACTTTATTAATGAAAGCGAACAAAGGTTGCGATTAAACAAATGAGAACCGGGGATTCTGATAAAGTTTGGCGGCATGCCATTGTGTTGTAACGTCTATTGTCAACGGCTAATTGAGTGTCACCGAGCGCAGCAGGCTATCACGGTGTGGCTTTCTCAGAAGGAGTCTTGTGTGTCTGGAAATGCTATGCCCGTGGTGTACGGGTGATCGTGGATATGCTGGGAATAGCCGAGGTGAATTCAACCCGCTCAACACCTGGGCGTGGCACGTGACGTTTCACCAAAGATAAAGCCCAAAGAAAAACCAGAAAGACGTTGCTTTGAGAAATATATTGAAAGTGTGGGTGGCTGTGTGCCTGTTTGTGTTTGTATCTGAAGGGATGAATCCTTATTTTTTCACGTATCCGCAGATATACAATTGGAAATGTAATTTTCATGTCAGATTCTGTGCACAGGGTTGTACACTTACATGTGTGTAGGACGGAGTGAAATACGGTAAAAGGGATTGAAGGTGTTGTAATGTATGCGGATGGCTCGTAAGCCAAGAGAACACATTCGCATCGTATACTTAGAGCCAATTCTCATGCATCCAACGCCACTGAGAATGCCAGGCATCCTATTAGGAAAAGCATCTACTGACTTGTGCTTTTATTTTACACTTTCAATAAATATATCTATCCATATATATCATCTTGAATTATTCTTAAAAATAACAAGCCATCGCATTATTAAATTTAAAAATTTTAATTTACTCGAGCAAATGGATTATGTCAGATTAATATTAACTATAGATAGTAAAATTTACTAAGTATGTGACGTTAATTAATGGATTAAATTTTTCCGTCCATAAATAATTTAATCTATTAGTGGAATTAACTTTTATTTAAATTAAATAACTAACGATTGCATTAAAAAATTTCAATTTAATTATCAGTAAGTAGACCGTTGCATCATTAATTATAATTATCACCGAAAGGGTGTACAAAATTTAGTAACGCTAATCTGTCATATGATTGAATTAGTAAACACTTTTGAACATAATAAATTGTCAGCTCATGGAAATAAATGATATAAACTACCACCGAGATACCACTGTCAATTAATGATAAAATAATTGTTACAACGCTCGGAAAAAAGTGAATTAGTATAACAGTTGGATGATCGATAACAATAAAACTGATGATTGTGCTTGGCTAAACGATTATCGTCACGTGTTAAATCAAAATACCTAAACCCTTTACACGGTATATCATTGTTATCCAGCGTACATTGTATGTATCAGTAGAATAGTGGTGGTAGTATTATCTCATAACGTTATCCGCAAGTCGTTATCGAGTGTATAGTTTCTGTGGGGTATTATGACGTAGAATAGAGCCACCTCCCGCTGATCCTAGGGAATATGCTTGATACTGATTGACGTTGGGAATGGGCAATCAGCCTGAGAATTTAAGTCCTCAACAATAGCAGCCATTGTATCTATAGATGTTCATGCGCACATATATATCTATGTTTGGCGGTGGATTTAGGTGGAGGTTGTGCCGTGATGGGAGAAAGAGACGGAGTGTAAGCATCGAACAGCAAGTCCCGCGACCTCGTAGATATTAACGCAGAAGGCAGAATGAGAGAAGGTTATGCTCGCGTCGTTATTGCTGCAGTGATGGGCAATAGGTTTAACGCGACTAAACACGCATATCCCTTGCAACAGCTTGTTCCGGCTCATTAGCTTGAGAGCTATACACGCGTAAAGGATTTACACATGAGCCGAGCAACTGTTTCACTTGGTCAAATTCTCCTAGACCCTGGAGTCTCGAGTACCCAGCAGAGAGCACAGAGAGCTTGGGTTTGCGACGTGATGTACGCTTGAACGGTTCAACTACGCCTGACAGTTGATGTCTCACAGGCTGAGGTTGTACTACTACTTGCCCGCACCACTTCTCGTCCAACTCCTGATGCTGTTGTCGATCGTACCAGTCTTGTTGCCACGATCGATACCAGAGTGTAGCTCCTTGTATTATTAATTTGCTTCTCGGATAATCTCGGGTTTTATAAGTAAGGGGCTTCAACTTATTTCGGGAGTCTATCATCCAGCTACAACTTTGAGGACCGATACGATCAATAATTTACGGGATTAAATAATCAGATGTTCGAGGGAGTCTTAGAGAGTATTAACCCCATCGCGGACTGGGAGAATCAGACGGGAGAGTATTTTCTTTGGCAAATCGCCCAATTTATATCAGCTTCTTTTCTTATGTTGCTTTCGCTTCATTCATTAATGCCGCGACTGAGTATTTGCTGTTGCAACTTTTATCCCCTTCTCGGCTCTTATTTTTAGGGTTTAGCGAGTACACACCGCGAAATGGGCTCTCTGGCGGATGTAGATAAGCGATGAATGAAAATAATATGAAAAAACAAGTGCTCAGTTCTCTCGACGTATTTTTTATCATAATTTTTTTTCCGGCAGACGTTCTGTTGGCTTTTTTTTTGTCTACCTATTTCCATTAGTATAATTATTGGAGAACGACTCGGATTTCGTAATTCTTGAGTGGAATTTGAGAAATCATGTCAAGCTCAATAGTTTGTCTGTCTTTTTTATTCGCTATGCAAGAGGATATTTTATTTTTCAATTTACCTGTAACTCGATTTTTATTTTATAATTTAAAAATTAATTTAGTCCTCTATTGAATATTTCACTCCGCTAAAACTTTTCAGGAATATTCAATCAATTTAAACATTAATACTTTTACTAACCATGTGAATATTTAATTCACTTGAACGAGTATCGATTAAAAGTTATATTTATTAGTGTCCCAGTTAAATGTTTTTTCGAAAAACCCGACGAGTTAACTCGATGATATTTTTATAAAACAAGTATTTGCATTCCACATTTAAGTTTTAAAGCGCAACTACAGTCAATCGTACTCGAGTCGGTCTAAATATTAAGCCAAGAGAAACGTCAATTTAAAAAGTTTTATAATTTTTTTTCGAATCTTTGTTCCGGTTTAACGAGTTGACTCATTGGATTATAATTAGCTAATTTATAATGACTTTGTTTGTTGAAGCAGGATGACAAGGACGAGTGTATAAGAGGATTTAAGACGATGAAGTGAAGAATAAGAAGAAGAAGAAGAAGAAGAAGAAGAAGAAGAATTAGAAGACGAGAATTGTTAAGGAGACGCGAAAGACACAGTGGTGATTTAGCTGAGAGAATGAGAATAGATTTAGCGAAATATAGACATAGAGATCTAACGAGCCTCGAAACCGCAGCAGAATGTCTCGAGCCAGAGCTGAACCGAGAATCCTAGAACATTAAATCCGTGTCTTCTCTTTTCTGCTCAGCAGACTGATGCTCATCACTTGGCTTTAAAGTTCTCGGGTGGCTGTCAGGACACAAAGGATCCCAGGGCTCCCAAGGCGAGGATGATTCTAATCGAATATGATTACCCGAGCTTGTCAATTGGTTAGACGATTCGTCCTCAGCAGTCCTCAGTTCTCACAGTTATCATCGAGCTCCCGTTTCGATTTTCTTGGTGCCTTGTTGCCTCCATGCTTTTAGCTCCGGTGGCCAGCGCCGTCTCGTGGGAAATAAAAACGATCTTTGTGTTTTCATTCAATTCGCAAAAGGCCAACTTCCACACCGTGAAATTAGATTAGACTTAACGATTGTCTGGGGGTGTTGTACCACAGAAATTATTTTGTCAAATGTAGAACGAGGTACTCAATGCTGCTACAAAAATTTTCCCAGTAGGAATTTTGCTGGGGTTCTCATCAACAATCGATGACTTTTCTCACTTCGAACCGATTATCCCATTGACGTTTTTATAAAAATGAGTCGCATCAATAACTTTTCATAAGCTACAGCTTCGTTGTAATTATGAATAAATGGTAAATATTTTTCTAAGACAGAAGAGAGGAAAAAGAAAAATGGTAACGTTGGAAGAGAAATGACAACAATGGACTGGAATTAAACAAGTCTCCCTCGAGATGGAGATAATAGAGATGCGCTTTATTTTTTTCCGTCTTTTCTTGGTGTTTGCTATTGTTTATTTTATTTTTATTGTTCGTATTTATTTGTTAGTGTTGTTACAGCGAGCTTGTCGTGTCTGTGAAGATAAAGAATGAAAATGTTACGGCAAGAAGTGAATTTTAATTTCTCAAAGTGAGCGAGGGATCCAAGAAAACAACTGACTTGGCTGTATAAAAGATATTTTGAAATTTCCGATGCGACTTTTGTGTTGTAAGGCGTCTGGAGTAGTAGAAGTAGTAGTAGTATTTGTTGTCGTAAGAGCAGAATGGAGGCGGTGTTAGTGGTATTAAGCTAGTGGTTTGCCAAATATGCGGAGCTACCTCGAAGTAGAGGAAAAAGAGTAGAGTGTTGCGCGACCCTACGGAAGTACTTTCAGAACCCCACGAGAATCAAGGGTTGAAATTGTTTCCTCGATCGTATAATTGCAGGAGATGATTTGAATTTTTTTTTTTTAGATTTTTTACTCATACACCCGCACTTCCCTTCTTTCGGTGCTACAGTGACTCAACAACGGATTTAAACTCCTGTGAATTTTTATTGCGAATATTAAACTATCTCATCATCATATTTACGCCTTTTAGTGACAAAGCTTTTTTGTACGACACTTTAATGAGTTTACAAGAACATATTTTTTTTTCTAAGCATTTAAATTCTTTGGGATACCATTAAAATTTTAATATAAATATAATTAGCGAAAAATTTTTCTTTAATGAATTAATTATAAATATTTAATATTGCATGATGTTTTCTTCAAAGCTCATTTTGCTCCTCTACTGGGTATAAATTAATTGAAATTGGAAAAAAAATGTTGATTTGTTATTTTTTTTCAGAATTTTGCAGAAAATTTATTTATTATTCGCTTGAGTTAATTTTTCACTCGATATCGTTCCCGGAAATAAAAATAAAATGCAAACTTTTCTTTCACCAGATTGTCGAAGCTTTCACGGAAAATTTAGCTTGTAAGGTGTGACATCACTTGGACAAAATAAAATAAACAAGCATACGTACTATTTTATTATTCTTTTGTTTATTTTCTCAAGAAAACACGATTTTCCAACCGATTGCCCGATCCAGTATCTCTCGACTACATTTCTTCAACACTTTCCAGCACATAAACCTGCAACCTTAAATCTACTCGAGTGAATCTATCGACTGTATTATTAACTTTATATTAAGTTACTAAAGTTACAGAACAATAAATACACCACTCATACCCTATCTATAAAATTAAAAAATTTTAAACTCGAATAGACATTAAATAATATTTTTACATTACAGTCAACGCGTAACTTGTGATTCTTCAGTTTTAAATTGCAGTAAATAGAGTTAAAGTAACAAAGAATCAGTAGCAAAAAAAAAAATGAAGCCAATGAAAGTATTTCTTTTTAAGAAAAATAAAAGTTTACGATCAATAGAGTGAGAAAAAAGATGGAAAAGTTTTAAAGATTTTGTTTGAAAATGTATTTTTTTCAACTCATATAACAACCCTTTGGGAAACCGGCTAAACTCACGTTCACTGATTTTTTTATATATATTTTTTAATAAAAAAGATAACATGTATCGTTTCAATAGATCGCAAACTCTGCTCGTTGTACTTATGAAAAACACGTTGAGTGGTGAAGATAAAAAAAGATGGGGGAGTTTAAAGAGAGGGTTTTCAGTATAAGCGTCGTTAGAATTCTCGGGGGTAAGTATTTTTCTTGGAGTCTCTGTAAGCATAAACCATCTCGCGGGGGAGTGAGCGAGAGGAAAGATGAGCTTTAATCTTCTCGACGACTTAACCTCTCGCTTGGTAGATGACAAGGGTTGCCTATCTAATTTCTAGGGGTCGAGAGCGTTGCATGTCAAGGCATTATACTCTCTCACTTTCTCTATATCCCGTCTCTCACTCAACTCTTGACGAGCTTTACATCGATATTTTAAATTCCTTTGGCATTACCGATCTCTTTAAAGTCCCGCGAACTTGCATTATCCGTATGCACACTGGAGGCACGTCTCAACACATATCGCTTGAGAGCCCACTTGGTTCATAATTGCGGTCTTCGCACTTGACCCCACGGATTTATTATTTTCAAAGATGACAATTAATTTGTCACGAAAAAATTTTAATTGAATTTTTGGTTTCAAGTGACGATTAGTCACAAGCTAATCTTATATTTTCTAATATCGATCTCGTTCTAGAGTTTTGAAAAAAATAAAACATTTTTAAGGCAAATAAATAAAAAATTTATCGAAAAACTCGACCTGAATCGATAATTCAATTTTTTAGGCTATTAGCCAGGTTTAGTACCAAACATTGCCACTAGGCGGCCTTTTAATAAATTTCGTGCCGCTTGTAGGGAAAAAAATTACCGAGTTATTGGATACTCATTGAGAAAAAAATTTATTTAGCTAAATTTAAGAGGAAATAAAATAAAAAAGAGAAAGTAATTACTCATGATTGTATGACACTTAAAAGATAAGTGATATTTTAGGTATATCCTCTATCCCGTACACTTTATAGAATTGCACCGGAATAGGGTACTTTGCACTTCGGTGAATTATAACTCTAGTACACTTTGGCATGCTGTGTGGCATAGTGGTATCGGTATTTTCTTGACTGGGTTTTAGATCGCGGCTCCATTCCGTGCACTTGAGGTTTACGAGACGGAAGTTAAGACCCGAGTGCTATATCACGCCCGTAAAAATGTATTTCCCTCACTCTGGCCGGTGGTTTTCTTTAATAGCCGCTCTGGTATATTATTGTCGGGTTTTTATCCATAATAGCCGGAAAAGTCATTTTAGTCACAGTAATATCTGAATGATAACAATTATCTGTGAAAGTTTAGTAATACTACCGTCCATATACGTTTTTTACCCTTTTCGTTGTACATTTTATTGCTGTATAATAAATGTATATTTTCAGGTCTTTCTCTAGTTCAAAAACAATGCGAGTAATATTCCGAGTTAAATTGTTTGATATTAATCACTAAAGTACACAAGTTTCGTAGCTAAAGGTTGCATTAAAAAAAGAAGAAAAAGGTGTGGAGGGGGGGGGGGGGGTAGAAGAATAGAGTATAAAACAAGGAAAAAGCAAGTTTAAATAATGCACAGAGACTGAATAAACTTGGGCGAGAAGTAGTAGCAACTGAGAGAAAGAGAGTTGGGTAAAATACTCGGAGCGATACTTCTCACTTAATAAAATGATCCCGTTGATTAAGTAGAAAGTTCAATTTCCTTTATACTTTTTTAACTTTTTTATATTCTATTTTATTTTCTTCATCTCTTGCTTGCGTTTTCTCAGCTAGCTCTTGCTGTCTGGCTAACAAAAATAAATACCTCTAAGGTAAAGCTGAAGCTCGGAAAAGAGAGAAAAAAATAAAGCTTAAGCGTCCTGCCGCCCAGCGCCTCTCGTAAGAAATAGTAAACGGATCCTCTGCTGAATTTCCACTGCGAATTCGATTAATTTCCCACCAACACACAAAATAAAACTTACAAATGTATTCTCCAGATAATTTCATTTGTGAGATTTATATCTCCCTAGTTTTTTTCATTTGCACTTTTAATCCCGAGCTGGACCGAGCTCCGATTGATCATAATTTATTTTATCTCACTCGAGTCGAAGCGCCGGATTGTGTACAATATTCAAACGTACGTAAGTTATACCAGAGATTCGATGTTGGAGCTCGAAATAGAGCGTGAAATAGTAAAACCCGCGTTCGATGATGGAGGTGCTTGCAGAAAGGGTTTTGAAGAACAGGCTCTGCAAATGTGGGGTGCAGGGTTCTTACACTTTAAATCTCCTTTCCTTATATATCTATATGATTGAAAATCACACAGAAGTCGAGCGACGAATATCATTTTGAATAAAATGAGACGTATAAGACGAGGGTGAGATTGTGCACGTGATGCGATGATAAAAGCGGTGTGAGCTTGAAAGACGCCCATGCAAGATGGACTATTTATTTCTTTTTCTTCTCCCCCTCCCCCTTATCCTCCTTCTTCTCCATCTCATTCTCCATTTACTTGAAGTTTTTCTTTTCCTTTTATCTATATATTTTCTTACGCTGCTGCCATTCAACTATTTTACCCATTATTCAACCGAGTCAGCCAGTCATTCAAGACGCCCTTCATACCACGATCGACTAAACATCCATTGTTAACCACTGGCACATTATCCATCCCGATGACTTTGACAACTTTCAATTTGTTTGCTCTGTGACTTTTTATGCTTTATGTTTTCTTGGGTTATCAACACTAATACAGCATCAGCTGTACCAGTAAGTGATATACTTCTGACGAGGGTCAAACATTTATGACATTTGCTGTAAAAAATCTAAAATAAACGTAATTTATGGCACAAGCCAATATTTCGACGCGGTCATAATTCTCTCAAGGTCAAAATATTGATACGCTGGCTTTAAATCCTGATTAGACCGGACGGGTGTTTAGCTCGGGGAAATAATTAACGGAGTCAAGACTAAATTGATAGAAATGTCCTAAAAAAATTAAAGAGTTTAAAAAGCCCGTCTGTTTGTTCGAGGGCTTGGGCGAAACGCTTCATCATTCCGCGTCGTTTCATCAGGTTGTCTGGCAAGCAAGATAGTCAGAAGCCTTTCGTGTTGAGCAGACGAGGGGGCGAGAAAAAAGGGCGAAAAAAAGATAAAACAGACGACAAGTTCTCGGCCGCAAAAGTTAGATTGCTGAAATAGTTTAGAGTACCCGGGATCTTTCTCACAGTTTTCGTGTGTTCTTATCGCGATTGCGTCTACTGCGATGACAGTGATGATAGCGGCACTCTAGATGCAAAAAAAAAAAAACCGAGGATCAACTTTTCTCTCGGGGTAACTGAAAATTCACGGTTAATTTACGCGGCCAATTAATTGCTAATTAAACTGACGTTCTGAATAAAAAAAGAAACAAATTAAATTCCTTCCGAAATGTGGAGGTACTTTACTTAGAAAACTTTTTCTCCGTCTACAACTTTTTTTTTTTTTGAGTTCCCACGGGTTCGACTGGATTCTTTTCGTTCTCTATTACTCAGTACTCTTTTCCAAGATCCCACAAACTTGACGCCATCGAGAGTCGTCCGCGTCCATGTCTTGTTCGTTTTCCGTCGTCCAGAGTTACTTTCTGCTGGCAGTAGTCTACCTTTTTTTTTTTTTACTCGTAATTTTTTGTTTTACTTTCTTCGTATTCTTTTCCACGCTACTTGCTTTTTCTTTTACCTTAACTTGGAAATCTCAAAGCTCCTTCAAAATTCGCCGGGGACACCGACTACTCCGTCAGAAACTTTTGGTATCACTTTTTCATCCCGGATCAACGCTTAATCGGACCTTTCTCTCTTCCCTTATACACATCTATATAAATTTTCTCCACTTGTTCATTTTCTCCATGATACTTACTACAAAACAAACTTTAAATCGCCAAACAACTTTACAACTGCTTGATAATTCATCAGCCATTTTACGTACAGCAAATATCGCACCCCGCCAATCTCTTGTACAACTTTATCCACTTTGATAAATTTTTAGCTCATGCGCCCAAATAACTATTCAATTTTACCGTCTATACACCCTCTGTACTCAATACTCGGTACATTTTACCCCCCGGCAAGCAAGTGAGGCGTCGGCGGAAACCAAAGGGTGAGAGAAAATACACCGGAAAAGCAAACAGCCGAGTCAGCTGTAGAGATGATGAGGGTAAAAGCGCAGAGCTGCTGTGGAGGAATTTAAGGCTTGCTTGTAAAATAAGACGGCTGAGGAAAAACACCCCAGCAGATATGAAACAAAAGACCGCTGGAGTTTTTAAGCTGAATAAAACTTGCCTTTACTTATCCATTATATGTGTGCCATTCACTGCTCCTGCCTGTGTCAATTCAAAACTTTTTATTTATTTTCTCGAGTCCACATTCTTTTAAAATCCCTTACGCTGTGCGATTTGCTGCTATTTTTTTCACTTGTTTCTTACTTCCGTCATCATTTGTATGACTTTTATATATTATGCCGCATTAATGTTTCTTACAGTAAATATATACACGTATATAGAAGGCCCAGGAAGAGGGGTAGGGGAAAGTACATCTCTTATAATGTTCCCTCGTATTTTCATGTCATAGACCTTTCAACTTGTCACATGGTCTTCTGGTGTCTTTGATACAAATGCAGGACGTGATCCGTCTAGATGAATTGCACCACCACTGGGACATATAATAGGAGACTGAGAATTTGAATCCGATGATGATAGATGAAAATGGAAATCTGTCAGATGATTAACTGTCACAACATTTTGGGAATTGACATCACAGAAAATTCGCATTACGAAAATGGGGTCAATTTTCTATTCATGTCTTCTTAAACCGTCGAAATTTAGCTACTTTTTACGGGTTATAATAAAATTACTATTATTATTATTATTATTATTATTATTATATCTAAGTGGCATTAATTATTCATTTCTGCTGACCTACATTGCAGTCTTCGACCAAAAAAGCCTTTGACGATATTTAAATGATCCGGCAGCTTCTGATTTAAAGTGACGGTTTTCATTTAAAATGAGAGGATTTTTGTAATAATTACGTGGGGAAGATGTGAAGAATAAATTGAATTCGGATCGGTACTTTGCTGAAGAATTAGCGGAGCAAATGAAATTATTTATTTGGTTTATTGGATTTGATTTTGAGTGATAATTAAAAAGTCCTGGCTGTAATTGGATTGAATATTTAAATAGAGTAATGGCTTAGAGAAGGAAAGAAATTAGTAGTACATTTTGTATAGGACATTATATTCCAGCCAATTAACGTGCTAGATAATTAGAAGTAGATGTTGAACGGCGAGTGGCTACTCTTGGATTAATTAAAACCCGCCTGCACGATTTCTGCGCATATATATTTTAACCCATAGTCAGGCGAATAATATCCATAGACCCGTAAGTAACGGAGAAATCGGAGATCCGAGTGAGAAAGAGATGATGAGGAAATAATATATGTATATATAGTAGGTAAATAATCTGCAGATTATGGCCACATGAGTTTCAATTTACCTTTTAGATGTTTAATGGTACCCCTAAATTTTCACACAATAAATACTGAGCATAATCATAAACACATATAAATATAATTATATTTTCCGACAAATTGGATCGATAATTACTAATCGAAGCCTGGTAATTACTTTTTAAATTACGAACCCGAAAAGTATAATTTTGTAATATTTCAGGATTTCAAATAAATCTGGACAGTAATTTTTAAACTGAGTTTTCAATTTCCCTTTGACTAGAAAAATTTTTCAAGAATCTAATAAAGAATTTTGAACTTTTGCCTTTAAAATTCAAATTTTTTCAAAGGCAATTTTAGAAAAATATCTGGAAAAGTATCGAGTGGAGTTATTTCGAAAAGTTGTTTGTTGTAACTAGTTTTGTTGATTGTTAATTCTAATAGAAACATCCGAATTGAAGCAGAGGGAAGTGTCTAACCCATAGTATATAGATCGATTCCACCAGAGTGAAAACAACAAACCGCAGACTGGCATGGCTATAACGGTGAATTGAGCAATCGAGTTACACAAAATTGTTTTACAACAGGCAACTTCCGATATTTACCAAGACTTTTCTCCTTTTTTTTTTTTATTCCAACGCCACTTCTCGATATATTTTCGTCTGGTTTTATCCCGCTTTCCCGGCCTTTCACCCGCATCGTCTCAAAAATCCCCAACAAGTACAATTGCTCTGATAAATGTATCACGATAACCGGGAACACACACTATCTAGTGCGTTAGAGTGAAAAAAAAGTAAAGTAAAGGAAAATAAATAAAAAAGGATAAAAAAAAATAACAATACGATAGTGGTGATGCGGTTGTAGTCGTAGTGGTTGATAGGAACGAGGAAAATTCAAGCTGTTTCTAGATGATACTGGCGACGTAGCACTTTCCACGTATTACGTATACGTAACGTAATGGTTTTCAGATTTTTAGTGGCACATTGAACGCGCGTCAGGTGAAACCCACACACCAACACACACACACACACACACACACACACACGTTGAGGACTCTCTTGGTGGTTACCAGTAATGGTCGTCGACAATTTTTGTTGTTTCCACTCATATTCACGACCGTCCGGAAAATGCTCTAGAGTTCTCTCGTTACTCTCGCGTTCATGCCATCGCCATTTTTCGTCCTCCTTCTAAACTCTCTTACTCTTTCGTTTGTTCTACGCGTTCTTATATGCATGAACACACACACACACACACACACACACACACATAAAATGTATAGTTCAAGCTTAAAGTTGTGTTGCAGGATATTTACGTTAGCATTTAACTTTTATCTACGTCGTTTGGCGCCATCATCGTTTATTTCAACCTTTACGTTTGTTTTCATCATTTTTTCTCTTCTACGTCTGTTTCTCGTTTTATATCGGGCGCACAAAAGAACGCCTTGGGTTTCTTTGTTCACGACTTTCTTCAGCAATTTCATTCGGCATTACATTATTACATAAATTATTATGATGTATCAAGTTTAAATGGGAAAAAAATTCGATATTCAATGCAGCTATTTAATGTGTACATTTATTGTCAATTATTAGCATGACCTAGTACTTTAACTGACTATAACCCGAATTTCCAATCTTATATTTCATATAATGTCATTTAATGGCGGGCCATAAATCGGGATGTAGATTGCGATTAATCGGACGCTGCTTCAATATTATTTTAATGACCAATGAATAAAATTTACCTAGTACGTGTGCATGAAAAATTTAACATTTAACAACTAGACAAGCACCTGTCTGCACTTTTAATGACAATAAAACCAGATAACAAATATAATAAAACAGTTGGTGATAAAAGTGTCTATTAAAATAATAATGAATAGTATAAATGTGAAAATGATACTCGAGCACGTGGGTGTCAATAAATCGAGTGTAACGCGCAATTGAATTGATAAAAATAATTGTTGAGTTCGCGATGATAAGGGAGGGGATAAAATTTTTTTTCCATGTGTCAAGTAACTTGATCGCGTGATAGTACCTTAAAATTGGCTAATGAGAAAAAAGTGTTCGTTGCACATTTTCTTAAGCTGCAATACTTTCTTCTTATTCGTCTTCTTCTTCTCCTTATTTTTTTTTATACTATTTTTTAGTTTGGGCGCCAAGTTAAAGAGTAAAAGAGAGTAAGAAAATGAGCCTGTACGTCTTAAATTAAATTAAAAGTGAGAGAAACCAATTAAGCCGCTCCGCAAAATTTCACGCGATCTCATCGTAGAGCTGGGAAATAGTAGCAGTAGTAGTAGTAGTAGTAGCAGTAGCAGCAGTGGAAGTAGTAGAAGTAGTAAGAGAAGCTTTTCTACAACGGAATGCCAGTACTTCTTTCCCATTAAGCTGGGACTAGAGCTGTAGCCAGCAGTTCCGTTTGGACGTTGAACTGGGCGCCATTAAGCTGCTCGTTCTACCGTTAAAATGAGGTGAGCGAGTAAGAGGACAAGATTGTAACAAAACGTTGCGAACAAGTGAGACGGATCGTGTTAAAAAGTGATGAAACAATATATTTAAATAAAGTAATGATCGAAATAAACTGGGGCCCGAACTTTTTATGAATCGTCGACGCAATTGAGTGATTAATTATGTAGACATGATTCTGCTAACATACTCGAGGATAACTTGGGAGTTGGTGCTTCGAGTTTGAGTTTCAAGCCCTCAGGGTTCAAGAATGTGAAAGTGGATTTCGGGAAGTGGTGACTTAGTACCAACTCCCATTGACTGGCGCCCAATTTTTAAAAATAATTTTATAGCAAAGAGGTGGATATTGAAATTAATTTTTCAAGACTTACGTTCGTGGACAGACAGCTGAGCTTCTGCGGTTACAGCATCGCCGACACCATTTTCAGCAACACATTCCCACATGGCTTCGTCACGTCCGGCCCTTACGGGGTCGATCCTCAGAAGGGCGCCGTTCGCGTACGACTTTGTGCTGTACCGTGATGCTGACGCTGGTAAATAAACAATAAAAACCATTGGATGAATTTAAAATGTCATTTGGTTTAAAATAAAATAAATAGAGCGCAGGAGGGATTGAGTTTGTGCAGATGGAAAGTTTGAGAAGAAAAGAGACTAAAAGTATTTTAAAGCGAGGGATGAGGAAATCAGCGTAGCGTAGATCCTTCCCGATTCTCTTTTGCCCGTTAAATCTTTAGTCGGAAGTGAGTCTGGCTCGAGTTTTTAGAGCTGATGGCACTGCTGGGTAAGGAATCACTTGGATAAGAGGAAAGAAGACGGATAAAGAATAGAGGACGGAAGATCCAGCAAGAAAAACAGAGTTAGAATGTATAAGAAAAGTAAGGAGACAATAAGATCACTTGAAGAAGAACGTGGAATAGGAAACTTACAGGAAACTTTTTTGCCGTTCTTGCGCCAGTGTATTTGTGGCGTCGGTGCTCCATGGGCGCTGCAGTAAAAACTTGCTATCCCCCCTGCCTTTACGTGCTGAGACCGTGGCTTCATCAGGATCTTCGGCGGACCTGTTAACATAAATTTTAAAAAAATTCATAATTAGTCTCCTGCGTCATTAAATGGATCACAAATAAAACAATAACGCTCAGGCTTTCAATACTTTTGCCAGTGTGGTTAAAAAAAGTAAAATCTATCCTACGACACCGAAAATGAGCTTTGGGCCTCCATTAAATATTAAAGAGGGTGGTTTTTAAAATAATAATAGTGTAATTTTTATTTACAGAGCGTCCGAAGCATCAAGAACACCTGGTACACTCACGAAATTACTCAATCGGATAATTTGTAATCAGGTTTAAAGAGACACTGACTACTAATTGAGTTTAATAGCTAATATCTTTATTTCATTATTGATTTTGGGGTTATCAATTATTATTATTATTATTATTTTCTTCAATGAAACAGAGGATTTTTTAAAAATAATTAGACTCAAATTGCACAAACGAAAAATGGGTTTTTAGTATATAATTAGGAATGCTTAGTACAAATGAGATGTGAGTCGAAAGCAAGTTGTCTGGATGAAAGCCAAAAGACACGATGGCTAATGTCGAGCAGAGTTTGAAAAAGCTTTGTAGTTTTGTATACACGTGCTAGAGCGCACAAAAGCTGGATGAAAGAGACTTGCTGTTGTATAAGCAACATTTGCGGCCCGTAGATTCGCTTATCAGCCTGGAGATTAAAGTCAGTGGGAATTAGACTGTTGGATTGTTAATGCGACAGATGTTGTGTTTGGGATGTCAACCACGAGAAGCAGACGTTAAATACCAGGTGAGAAGGTTTTCTCATACAGATTATCTCGATTCGCGGTAACAGATTTTTTTAATAATTTTTATTATCAGTTTTCGACTCTCGGAGCCTGATATTTCTGATGACTAATTTGTAGTTGAAAAAAAAAATACTTTTATGGAGGAATTTTATAATTTAATTTCTGTCAACCGAGTCAGTAGAGTAAATATAGGAATAAAAATAGGAGAAAAAATAATAAAATAAAAATTAACAATCGAGTGAGAATCGCATGAGGTTATTGAGTCGTATTGTTATGTGTGGTGTCTGGAACAGGGGTGAACTCGTTCGATTTTAATCAGAACTCGCGGTCTCTGGTAATCGATACTACGTACGTGAAAGCCATTCGAAGGGAAAACAGGTATAGGAGGCGGACTGTGAGTAAGAGTGAGTAGGGCATAATTTAAACAGAAATGCGAAATGTCAAACGGTAAAGGTTTTAAGTGAGACAGAGTGCGAGAGATAAAATAGACCGCGGCGCCGTTGTGCAGACTCCACATGTGCTGCATCATTGATTGTAAACGTTGCGACGCGTATGATGGTCTCGTGTCAGCAAATGACTAGTAGAGTGGCTCATCCCCTTTTTCCCCTATTTCCTATATGTATACAAACATACGAGCAATCGTGATAGTTTGGACTAGTAAATGTGCAGAGAGTATGCGAGTGTAGATTCATCATAAATAATTGCACGAACCTTATTCGCATTTTAACTCTCGAGAATCCGCGTATGCAGTGCTGCAGAATTCGCTTGACCCCACAACGGAAACGAATCAAAGTCCCTCGCCCCTTCCACCCGCTCCTCTTTTTGTTACCTTCCCCTTCCCCACTCGTTATCCTATATAACTAAATACACGGTTGTGCTCCACGTATAGCAAATATTAATTTAATTTAAATCGGTTTTCACGTTGTACATTTCATATACATCTATATATCTATATATATATGTATATTGACGAGTTATTCTTGTGCAGCATCGGCAAGTGACTCCCCATCAGTCCACAGCAACTCGATTCATTTTAATTTTTATAATAAATACCGGTAGAGGATCTCGCACGTGAGATTTATTCATTTTCAATTATTAAAATAAATAAAACAGTATAAATAATAAATAATTTGAAATTTTTTTTTATTTGTCACGAAAATTTAATAAATATCAGGCTTTGTATTAATTTTACTGTCCTGTGTATATTTTTTATAATTAACTTTTTTTTTATGAAAATATAAATATGAAGTATTGTATCAACTAGACTGGCTTATATATATATAAATATTTTTTTTTCCTGTGATTAAAATTTATTTTTAATGGAATTAGTTTTTTAATAATTGAAATAAAAAAAAAATTAAAGAAGTTTTCAAATGCAGAAAATGTATAATAATTTTTGTGCACTTAAGTTAATAAATATATTTTTCTAAATTTATTATCTGGAATCGTAATGAATTATTAAAAATTCTGAAGAAAAAAAATATTTGTATATGTAAATATTAACTCTTATGTAAATTCGATGGAAAAACTTTTGGTAGCCACTCAAAATGATATTCCAGATGCAAAAAAGTACGAATTTAAATTTTACTAATAATTAGATAAATTAAAACCCACGCTGGAGAAATGGAGCATACGGGATAATTAAAAGTATGTAGATAATAAATAGAATAAAGCATGCGGTCGGTAAAATTAATTAACGTGATTATTTGTATACAATAGCGCGTTCCGGAACTTTCACGGGCATTTATATATTTCATTTTATTGAAATGATATCAATGGATTTAATTATCGCGTATAATTGGAATCATCGGCATTAATGGAAACTCTCAACCTCAAATACAAACTAATCATAATTAACATTCATCAAAGCGTGCACTTTGTTCAATATATAACATTATATTTTATTCAATTACAATTCATTTGCTTTTTTTATTTATTTATTTCTTTTTTCGATTTTACTGTCCAAAACAATCGCATGATAACTAACTCAACAATAAGGATTAGAATTAATGATTAATGATTACTGTATATACCATTGTATATATTTATATATATATATATATTCTATGCAAAGTGATTGTGTTTGACCAACTTCTCGCTTAGAATTTCCATTAGCCGGTTTATATACGAATGAAATCCATGAGTGAGATAGATCGTGTTTATTATATATATATATATATATATATATATATATATATTGGTGCAAGCTAGATATACGAAGAGAAGACGATTTGGAAATCATAAGCGGAAGCAGAGTTTTGGCCTGAGCCGCTGAATGATTTCAAATCAACGTGTCTGGTAGCGCGTACAAATTCAATTTGAATATGTATATGACTCGGAAGCAATATCCAACAAATCTCGAGCTTTAGATTGTTTTTTTTTTATTTTTTTTTTCTATCCTCGCATATCTTTTTTCGCAGTGCACTAGCACTACGTTAATTACAATTTCTATCAGCCCAAATAATTAAATAACCAAAAAATAATTCAAAATATTCTGCCCTGGATGCAGTCAATGGAATACATTTTTATTTCATTTGACATTTTTTTTTTTTTATGTATATAGGTATTAAAAGATTTTATGACGTCTCACAGCGAAATCGATAGAATAAATGTGAGAAAAGAGGTCGTAAAAAATACATCACTGGAGTGGCTAAGATGGCGGTAAATGGAAGTGGGACGTAGTGTTGTCATGAGGGGATTTAATATCTTATTTTTTTATATTTTTTTTGTTTATTGCTATTATGTATACGGAGCTAGTGGTTAGAGGTAATGAAGAGAGTGTCGTGTATAAAAGGAACCGCGACAGAAACCGACACGGGCCAAGAATGTGAGCTATAGGGGCTACAGCCTGCACAGAATTTATGCAGATGTATGCCAGCAATATTCTAAATAAGTAGGCAGTGTTGTGTACCAACCGACGCCACGATTCGCCGCCCAGCAATTTACTCAGCCTGCAGGCCTGGTTCAAATGATAGGAGTTGTTCTGATATTATAAGCCGAGGCGAGAGAAAACCCAAGACTTGTACTCAGTATCATCTGCAAGTGAGCTCCGCAACAAGAAATTCAACGGCAGGAGCAAGAAAGGACCAATAGGAGTCTGGAGGATAAGAGAACTAGAATAGCTTCTACAATCCACTTTGTTTCTGTCGTACAATAAAGCCATGTCCCAATTATTACTCCCAGTGCTTTAGCTTTTTTTTCTTTTATTTTATTTTATTTTATTCTATTCTTTGGGCACCGAGCCTGGTATTTTCGCTTTACTTTGAGAAACGGCACGAAAGAATTCATTACGGGGAAGTAGCGAAGACGATGGAAGAGGCCCGCATAAATTTTTGTAATTTAACCTTTAACCTGGTAGTTGTAGTTGGAGTTGTACAAGTGCTCGAACTGCCGGAAAGAACCAGTAAGGTTGGATAATAAAATTGTAGAGTAGAGCGTAGTACAGCAGGAGTATCTTTTTTATATTTTTTTTTCTCTTATACATTCTCTTTGTGTGTTTTAATGTCTGAATTTTCTTTGAAATACAATATGACGATTGAGGTTGGGCTTTCGAGCACCGAACGCTGATTGTACTTGGTTACTATTGTTTTACTTTGATTTTATTCTTTTGCTTCGACGCGCATCGGATTTTTAATTCATTTTAGATATATATATATATAGATATGTATATTTTTTTTTTATTTTCTATGCAGAGCAGTTTCAGTTCCTTTGGGAAAGAGGATTTGGATAAGCACGGTGTGAGAAAATTATTACACTGAGTGTGTGTGAGAGAATAGAGTACCGGTGTAACTTTATTTTGTGATGAGAGAGTTGAGTTTTGGGTTCACACTTAAATTAAATGCCGAAGTTTGCAGTCACGTGGACGTGTCTGTCGGTTCATGGAGATTACAAGGGGCTCTTTGTTTCATTAAATAGTTTTGAAGGCTAATTGGTATATTTTATATTGTGTATTATTAGTTTAGGAGGTTATTTTGAATACCGAGGTGTCATAAATATATAATTAATTCGTAAATTCATTTACACTGATCAGAAAAGCTCATTTTCGGTTCTAGAGTAATGACGTAAATTAAATCTTTGATATCTCTGCGAAAAAAAAGCCAGAGCTTCGTGAAAATAATTTTATACTAAAGTTCAAAATCTTCAGATTTATTTTTTTTTGTGACTTATAAATCAGATTAAAAATCTTTTTTCAGGAGTTAAACTAGAGACTTTAAGCTTTGAAATGAATTTTTTTTCATCCAGATCCAATAATTGTAACAGAAGTTACAGAGATTTGAATTTTCATAATGATCATAATGATCAAAAATAATTATTCAAGTTTATACAGAAGTATGGCTAAAAAATTAAATATTCACAAGAAAATAAATGAATAAATATATATATATATAAAATTTTAGTATACATTAAACGTATAGAAAACATCATTGAAAAGTTTGTAACAGAGATTTAAATTTCAAACTACTACAGTATATTGCTGGTACTGGCAGCAGCGCCCCGCCGATAAGACTAGGAGCAGCGTAGAGCCAAAAATACACATTAGAAAATTTGAAATTTAAATTATAAGCACTTGCTGCCGTAGCATCCAGACTCGGACGTGAGAGAAACTCAACTTCTTGCGCCAAACAAACCGATTACACTTGTCACGTATACTAATACTACAATTCATACTTATTATTATTGTTACTATTACCATCGCTATTACTACTATTTATTCAATATTTTATACTTCTCCTCCGACTGTTTTCTGAACGTCTTATCAATAAATATCAATAAAGAAAAAAATACAAAAATACTTTTAAAAAGTGACTTTTGATATTTTTATATTTTTTTACAATTTTATAACCACTTACTTGTCATATACGTGATGAACATTGAGTCGCTGATATTTCCTGAAATAAAATCCTTGAGTCTCGTCGTTCGTTGATGTCTATCACTGTCAATTGTTTCTGACAACTTTTAGACGTTTTATATTTATATTGACGATTATAACAATCAAATTTATTTTAAAATGTAAAAAAAGCTTTCAGTATTATTTATACATAAAGAAAAATGATCCCATCCCACTATTACTACTACTAATATTATTATTATTATTATTATTTTAAAGTGCAAAAAATAAGTGACAAATAATTTGTAATGTCATATTTATATCTGAAGTGAAACCGTGCACTTGACGTGTGTTCGTTGATAAATAAAAAAATCCATGAAGAATTGTCGAAAGTCAGGGATGTCTGAGGATTTGTGAATTTTCGAGGGCAATTCAAACACTTTTTAGGCCCATTACCGTCATGCCAGTGAGCTGCTGGTTCTCGGATGAAGGAACCCGGAATAAGTATGAGAAGCTGTAGCAGTCAGAGGGAGTAAAAGGAAAAAGAGTTCCTCAAACTTTATCAGGTTCTCATGAAGCTAGAAGGTGTCATGCTGACAGCCAGACTGCATTACTTCCGGCTTATCCCGGTATCTCTAACTCGCTATTATATAGATATTTATGCATGATATTTCTCAGTGATTTCAACTTGCGTCTGTCTGGAGGTTTAATAAAAAATCCTCTTCCAGCTGTTTGTTAATAATTTACCGTGAAATGAATTTTAATTTCTTATGTTGGTATTTACATTTATACTGAAATAAACGCACACATGTTATGGCCTGAAGCCTTTCAACAGTCTAGATTATTCCGTTTTCCCTGCACGGTTGTTTACATCAGTGTTGTCAGTTAGCGGAGGTAAACATATCAATTTTAATATCTATTTGTAATATATTAGGATTAAACATAAGTCAGATACAGAGAGATGTAATGTAAGAAATAGTGAAGGGTAAGGGCGCCCGTGAGATGTGGAGCAGAACAGAGTGTAAGATAATAGAAGAACAGAAGAGTTGCGGTTGGGCTGGTAAAGATGGTGGTGAGACGTCTTAAGCCACGCACGTAAATGCAAATGAACTTTGTGAAACAATCTTGTCGTTAACTTGCTGTGTAATAGTAAAGACGTGAGATTCACGTAGCGGGCATATCTCATCTTGAGCTCACTTGATATATCAAACTCCCTCAAGCGAGTGTCCTGGTTAGCAAGATCCTTCATGCAATGTTGTGCTTGTGCTAGCAGGGTGTACTCCGCTCTGATGTACAGGAACAGTGTACAAGAACACGAGTACACGGTTAAAACGAGTTCGTCGATCGTATCTACGGTTGATGATGATCTAGCTGAGCAAATACGCCATTTAAACTCCGCGTATGTGTATATAATAACAAACTAATACTCATTTCCGCAGACACCCGGGCGTTATTTGATTAATCCAACGCGTGCATTTATTGCTTGATATTAACAGAGTATGGGGATCCTCTCTATCAACCGAGACTTCTATTTACGAGGGGAAATTTAAACAACATAAACTCTGTACTCCTTACTGCACACACGTCTGACAATTATAAACCAGCCTACCACCTACACAGCGTAGACACACACGTCATCCAGGAAAACGGTGACATTAAATTAGTGGGAGTTGTGTAAGGTCGTTGATACCCAGCAATACGTCATGAGAATAGGGTGACTTAGTTACCCGGTCCTCGGCTCTAGAGAATAATTGTTATCTATTACTCAAACCGTGTGTGTCTTTCATTATTGTGATAAACGTACGAGTAATTAACTATCCACGAGACTTTTAATTATATTTCAGCACAAGTATGCAGACTCGATATTTTCTCAATACGCCCGGTTACGGGACGTCCATCATCACATGGGTAGATTAGATTTCGATAAAGCAGCAAATAGCGATTTAATTATTTTCGAATAATAAAAATTTGTTGTTATATTGAGTGAAGTTGTAAATTATGATAATAAATACTAAGAACTATAATTTTGATATTATTCAGTGGTAGTGGAGAGATCACGAAGCAAGCATTCCAAACGTGTGGTGAATATTCAGTTACGGCATTACGGTATGCATACACGCGGAACGTCAAGGGCGATCGTAGTTACGTGTTCGAACGTCCGAGGGGCGCACCAAAGTTCAAGTAACCCCTTGCAAGTCTGAGGACATGAGAGCTCGCTATATACTTACGTACAACACACGTTCGCAACCACACATACATAGATATATATATGGAATTACACTTACTCACATACTCAGGCTTATATTTGTTGTTCTCAGAGGGAGAATCAAGACTCAAGCACGATCAAACATCCAAGCGCGTTTATCCCCAGCTGCACTAGATGGTAAAGACGTCTACGAGGATTTTCTTTAACCCGTTTGAAGAATTGAAGCGTACACGCTTTTTATTATATATATATATATATATATATATTTTTTTTGCTGGCAGGGTCAAATGTATAGAAAAGTAAAAAATAATAAAAAATCTATAAAGCATTAAATTCTGGTGCTTCTAAAAGCTCAGACAATTTTTTAATCTTTCACTTATCTAGAGAAAATTATTTATTATTTTACGATTACTACAAATTATCTTTAATTTTTTTTTTATTTTAGATATCGTTATCTTTATTCTTATTGTTCCCGTTGCTTCGTTTGTTTGTTTTATACTTTAAAAATGTCATTTGGCGTTGAATGCTCGTGAAAATTACCCTACTTATCGCCAGAGAAACGCAAGCATGTCCTATCTCTGGAAAGTGAGGACGAGACAGAAAGCAAAAGAGAGAAAAAAAATAATAGAGTACACAAACGAATACAGGAGGGTTGAAGTTTACTACCCCTTCGACTGGGTACTGGGTCATAAACTCGATGATAGTGATCGCAAGAACACAAGTATCGTGATGAATAAAACTATCGACTTTCGTAGCCAGGGGAAATAATCTGGTCGAAAAATTAAAAAAAAACTGAAAATCCATTAGTGTATTGAGTTCCCCGGTTTTAGCTTCGGAAAAATTGTTTATATTACAAAAACGAGCTTACGTCCTGTCATACGTCAATATAAATTTATCTTGTCTATACAGAAGTGAACCGTGCCGTGCGTTTAATCGATATGCAAATAGATGAATCACAAAAAATGTAGAGCCCACCCAGCCCTTCCTTTACTTGGATTCGGAGTTAACTTTATCTGGTATGTTAGTCTGGCAGATTAACCTACTGCCATCGTGAGGATCGTAATTATACTGGCACAATTGTATTTCCTTGGTGATTGGTAATAGCATTGTGACGGTGCCCGAGCCTCTCAAATCTTCAAAGGACATTAGGGCAAATAGTCCCTGAGCAAAGCAATCGAGCAAAGATAGCCAGAGAGGGAAAATGAGCGAAGACCGATTCTCTTTGAAATCCTGGATAGATGATCCTTAATTTTAGTCAGGCCCAAAGGCCACCAAATCAGCTCGTGATATATATATCTATATATATGTAGTGCAATCTCCGTTTAAAATCTCACCTAATGTTGGGTCGGCGGGGTTAAGCGTCCATAACACGGTAGGGGATGATTCCTCGTTGCCCACCGACTGATTTACTGCTTCCCAGCTCCGCTCTCTACTTCTATACATCCAACTACGTGTGGGATTTCTCTCCATATATATGTATATATATAGATATGTCTTATTCGGTCTCTTGGCTCTCTGGCCTCGGCGCTAGATGTATAAATTCCAGCTCTTAAATTCAAGGGAGTGGTCACGTGACAGTCCTCTTTGTAATTAATTATTAGCATTCCATTCCGAGGGATTTTTCCTCCACTCGGTAGAGTAAGTAAGAGCATGAGAGCCACTGGAATGGTGGATGCGGTATCGGCTGGATTAAATAAATAGCAGGGCATAAACGGCTAAACGCAATGGGAAATGATGCGGAAGTTAGTCCAATAGTTCCGCGGAGAATTTGTTTCCTGTTAGTACTTCCAGTCCGGTTTTACAACGGGAAATTGACCGGAAATGTCTTTTACCAGATGCTGAAACTGTCTCATGAGAATGTATACCCTGTTCACTATACTCTCTATCAACTTTTCATTATTATTCTATTCCGATAAACTAATTGCGGACACAGAATGTTGTAACTCTCAAACTGTCATCGATATCAATGTCCGTAGCTAATGGTAATCATGACAGAAATATTTATGGATCTAAAAGCTTACTGCTGTTAAACTCCAATTGAATTACATAATCCACTGATTTAAATATTTAGTTTAAAAAATTTCAAATCTGGAAACTATTCCATAAATTTATAATCAGCAGAGAATATTAATTCCCGAGAAACTAATAGATTAACTGAATCCAGAAAAGGCGAATCGTATAGCAATTGAAATAGTCGCTAAAGACAAGCAGCCATTTAAAACAGACTAAAGACAAGGAGGCTAAATTTCAATTGTCATAGTCTTAGTCGTCAACTTCTCTTACGTCTGCTTAACTCTTCTCTTTTACTATCTATTAGTTCTTGTATCTTTCTTCCTCAGTCTCTCCTACCACAAATCCCCAAACACACACACACAGTAATTTTGAAGGTTGTAAGCCAGTGTACCTTCGAAGACAGTCGCTAAGGAGGGTGGAATTGATTAAATAATTGGCCCGTTAGATTGGGGACTGGAATGAATACGCTGGCATAGAGCCAACATCTAGCTTCTAGCATCTCTACTGTAGTATCCAGAGCAGAAACTCCTCTAGCCTCCCACATACACTACCCCTTTTTACCTTTAACCTCCACCTCTGGCTGGCACTCCCTGCTCCTTTCATTTCCAGTCCCGTACCAATTGCCACTTCCTACGAAATCGTTTGGGACAAAGTACCAGCAGGGAGTGAGGCACAAGACAACGGGAGAGAGCTCAATAATGGCTTTGATTGGAAGTGGAAAATGTGGTTGTCGAAGCGAGTATTACTTCTCTGGATACTACTGGTACCTGTTCTCTCATTGTCGGTACTCGAACTTTGCCCCGACAAGTCTTCAGGTTCTGGTCTTAGACTTTCTCTCATTCTCATTCTCATTCCCACTCCCACTCCCCTTTCCATTCCTACTCGAATCCTTTGACTCAGCTGAAAGACCCAAGACAAACTTTTACCGCAAAATGACATTTAGATATTTATAAAATTGTAAACGGCTCATTTAGTTTTTAATAATCAATTTGCGAAGATAATTCAGCGTAAACATAATAAATAGTTGACCTTTTAGTCTTCGATATCCTACTTTTAAAACGACCCACGCGTGACCCTGTATCTGCAGGTCGTCAGATAATAGACATAAATATTCCCTTGCTTTTATATATATATATACATCTTCTATACATATATTTAGTGTATGTATCAGTGAATCTCATTTGCATTGAAAATTTACAGTGAACGCAAAATATATTTGTGCGACAGTATATTTGAATAGTGAAAAAGCACACGCGAGTGAGATAAAAAAAAAAAATAAATAAAACTGTAAAAAGTAAAAAATATAAATATGAAACGAGACAAGTTCAAATAGAGGAGCTTTAATGCCAGTATACGATATAGAGATTCGATATGACTGGCCGGACAAGCTGAGATACTGAAAAATGATATCCCAAGTGCCAGGTGAATGAAATATTATCGCTTAGTATTTTATCTCTCTATACTTTAATACGTTTCATTTTTTTTTTTTTTTCGGCGCTCGATCTCTCGCGCCTGAGGGATGTTTTATTCGTTCTCGTCACCGTTCGCTCTGTTCGCTCAGCTCAACACCAGATCCTCCATTTTAATCTCCTTCAAACATTTCCCTTTATTTTTATCATTATTGTAATAACTCAAATTAATTATTTTAAGTAATGAGTTGCAAGTACCAACTAACAATTAACAAGTAATAAGTATTTGAGCAAGCAAAGTTTACAAATAAAATACCGGGTGAAAAAGTCTGGGAAAAGTAAATCGCGGATTGAAAATGCAGACACTAAACATCGGATTCGGAGGCTCGTAAACCAGAGAAAACTGAGGCAATTTTTTTTATTATTTTTATAGTACAGTGATTTCCAGGATGTAAGAAAATTTAGCTGTTGGACCCAAGTCCGGACGCCGGAATAAGAAGTGGGAACAAAAATTTTAATACACCCACAGTCAGCCCCAGGATTTTATTATTCTTTTATGATTTAAATCGCACACTCCGCATATTCTCTTGTGCAATCGACGTCAGCAGTCAAGAGTTTTAACCGGGTTTATGCTTTATTTTTATGGCGCTACGTGGATCCTGGACTCTTTGGTCCTCATGTCCGGGTGTCCCCTCCACCAATTCCGCAAACTAACGCCAACGCACGTGAATCCACGGTAATTTTTTCAGCCGTCCGCTGTCACCACTGGCCAGAGATACTTTTTTCTTTTGATAACCAAAGAGAAATTGGCGGTATTTTTTCAGTGAAATGGGTATGGACATGTCGACATGGCGAATTCAAAGTCAAAGGCGACGTAGATAAAGACCGAAACGTTTGCCAGGTCAACCAATAATCATAGTTTACTGATGTCTGTATATGGGTGATTAGTGATGCGTGATAACGAGATGCATAAATTGACTATGGGCTCTGAAGTGGACTCTGAGTTTGGACTGTCGACTGTAGGCCGTCGACTGTGGACTTTTGACTGTGGGCTATGGACTATAGACTCAACGAACGAACAAGATATCGCAAACTATAATATCGAGATAGATATGACGGGATGAGGAGAACAACAGTCAGCAATAATTGGCGAGACGAAACCTCGAGTGTGAGCGTCATATTCCTAACCATGGCAAACCTGGTACGCTGGTGTTCGCTCCATTAGTTACCTTCCATATACGTTTGGGATATCTGGAGGCTATATATTAATGTTAACAAGCACCAATGATACATTGCTATCATTAAAATTAGTATATGTGTGTTATATAAAAAAATATTCCGCTAAAATTGTCGGCAGGTGAAAATTAAAAAAAAAATGTAATAATAAATAATAAATAATGAATAATTGAAATGAAGACGGGAATATTTGAATTTTATTTTCGATTACGATTGATTGTCGCTGTGCTATTTGTTGGGCGAAATGAACTCGGCGGTGGAAATGAGAGTGAGAGAGAGGGGGAGAGATAGGGAAAGAGATGAAAAGAGGAAAAGAGTATTGCGATATTGATTTCAAGTCTACGGGAATAAAGCACGTTCTGGACGCTCTCGTTATTCGTAAGTGAAATAAAAAAAATATTGAATAAAGAAAAATAAACATTGCAGTGACAATGTTGTAGATGCTTTTACTGCGTTATACTCTTTGATCCACGAGATACGCCTGAATTAAATGTGTAGGGACTCTTTGCAAATTCAACAATACGCGAGTGTGAGGCCTGAGAATGGGGTAGAAGGAGAGAGGGAGAATAAAGGATTCGGTGAAAAGAAAGCAGGCGTAGAAATAATAAAAAGTATAAATAATAAAAAGAGGGAGAAAAAAGTGACATCCTTTCTCGAGATTGTTTGCGATCTCTGGCTCTCTATATAGATTTTATTCAGAGTCCCTTTGTAATACCGGGTTGTGCTTCCTCTCTTTTCAATATTTGTGTGAATAAATTTTCCACTCCCGAGTACTAGTCGTCTCATATAATCCTTTCTTTTTTATCCTCTGAGATGCTAAGTAATGAGATGAAAATTAAATTTTTTTATTATTTTATTTTGAGGAATAAGTAGATATTATTTTTAATATATATGTATTTTTTTATAATTTTTCTTTGGCGATCGATATTTTTTATTTTTAGCAGTTAATGGAAATTAGTGAAAATATTTTATTATTTTTAGTCAAAAAAATTTTTAAACTTCCGTTCTTAGAGTGATATTTTAAAATTTATAAAAAAAAAATGTATAGTTATGAAAAAGAATGATCTAGAGTTGGTAAAAATTTAACGTACATCAAATTCTTAACAAAATTTAAATTTTTATCAAAAATAAAAAATTTTTTCAATTACCAAATTTTGAAAAATTCACTAGTATTTTTTGAACCCCCAGCATATTTTGCCTCTTGGTTTGTTATTTCTAAATATGCACAACAAATAAAACAATTTTGTAAATAAAAGTCAGCAATTTTCTCCAGATGCAATTGTCATCCTTATAATTTATTAACTCGGAATTAAACCAGAGAGAGAGAGAGAGAGAAAGAGTATTAGTTGTAGAAGTAATAATAGTGGCAGTGGTTGTCGCGCAGTGTAAGAAGAGAATGAGAAAGATGTAAAATTACCCAACTAACAAATTTGTACTTGAAAAGTTTATTCTCCATGGGATGATGAATGTCGAGTAGACAAAGTTGATAATAACTAAGACAGAAGTTGAATTCAAATAAAGTAAACCTTTATTTTATATATATATATATATATACCGACAACAATGTCGTTCTCGAAATGCCAAAATAGAGGGAGCTTCACCGTCGGGAAATTTACTATTTTACCTTTTATTAATACTTTTGTTGTCGGGGGTCACAATAATCTGCATGTACTCCGTTATAAAGATATTAATCTCGCGGGTTGAAATTTAATTAGCCCATATTATTAATAAATTATTATTATTATATATCGTAGATAAATTAATAGCTCAATTACGGTAAGTCAAAGCATGTTTCAAGCATCGTCTTGAATTTCACCTTCATCCTGGGCCGTCATCTTGCAAAATTATTATACATTTACGTAGACACTAAAGCTCTCAGATTAATTGACAATTAATCAATGACAGTAATTATTAATTGTGATAAATTAAAGCTTCTGATTATCCCAATGGCGTCAGATTATAAACGACAAGTGGATTTTCGAAGAGATATACCTTTTAATCCATACCACAACTTCCTCGCCATTCGACTCGGATAAATTGTTCACGTCAGGCTTAATGATTTTACATACATTTAATAACAGACTGAGAAACACCAGAGGGGAAACGGAAGAGATTTTCTGCCACCTAGTTTAATCGTCGGCGCGTATCTACTCGTGGCAATTTTCTGTCCAATCAATCCTAAGTTTCGGATGTGATCGTCGGATGGGAGAAAGGCTTTTTTTTAACGAAAGGTAAAATACGTAGTTAAAAGAGATAGAGAAAAATGCCGACTGTCTTTGTTGATATATTGTTGGGTATCGCTTTAATAGCTTTTTTCCTATTGTTTTGTCCTTTACAATCACGCCCAGAATTTAACGCCTGTATCTACAATCAGCTTTAATTTTAATTATATAAAGTAATTTTAAATTTAAGTCTCATACTTTATTTATAAATATTATTATTACTGGAGTATACAGTTATGGTGTACATTATAAAATATTTTGATAAAGAAATAAGAAATAAAAAATAGGAAAAAATGTAAGTATCAAAATATTGATAAACTTAACAAGTAAAAAAAAAAAATTGAGTGTGAGCTAAAAAAAGTAAAATAATTCATGTAAACTCTTGATGCCCACATTTGAGCGAACTCACAGATCTACAAAAGCTAAACATTTTTAAAATATTTATTTTGAATAATAATAATAATATTTTTTTAAATTAAAATCAAATAGCTGTTGGCAAATTTTTCATGTGCAATTTCAATAAATATGACGATCGTGGTAATAAAAATAATAATAATGATATAGTGTTTTGAGATACCGCATATATAAAATTCAGTGTAAAAATAAAATCACGAAGCTAATGAAAGAGAAAAATGTAAAAATATAAAATAATAATGAATATTTTCTCTTGTGAGTTTATTGTTGGGTGGATGAATAGATGGATCGATGCACACGCGAATTCGAGTGTAGAAATCAAAACACGTAAGAGAGAATGAACAATTTTAGAAAGCATATATATATATATTTGTTGGTAAATTTTACTGTGAGATCAAGAGGTTTGCGTGTTATAGGTCAAAAGATTGGTATCGTGACTCGAAAGAAATAACGCTAATCGACGTGTTTGTAAAGTACTGAGAACAGCGAAAAAGAATGAGTCACAAAAAAACTTTACGCAAAAGGTGCTAGAAGACATCGGAGCACTTAAATATTTACTATTACGTCAACAACATCCACTGAAAAAAATAATACGTCAATGTCTATATCTGAGCGTATAATTAAAACCTCGCATTACAAAATACTGGACTTGAAATTCAAAAATTACGATAATTTTTCTTTATTTTGAATAGTAATAGTAATAAAATAAAGAAGGGTCACGAGATGGTGGAATAAAGACACTAAAAAGTCATTAACATAGTGCATATTTTTGCAACTTTTTACCATAAATCGTGATTATTAAATGGGCAGTGACTGGCGGCAGTGGAAATGGTCGTTGTATGCCGGTGTAACTATAACGGGCTGTGGGGTTATGAGGGTAAGAGAGACGGGGTGGGTTACGGAGGCGGAGGCAAGAGAGTCTGGGGTTTGATACAGTATACAACGTGGCTACTATAGGCTTTATGATGACGAAGAGCACCTGCGGGACTTGGAGCTGCAATTTCCCCGTACACCATCGGCTTTGCACCTGTTCCGTGTACATATATAACGCGCAAGTCAACTCATATCAATACCAGCACACCTCTTATTCACATAAACATGCATTATACTGTTAGATATATATATACATATATAGTTGAAAACGGACGTAAAGCATTTTGGTGATTCGCTCAACATTTATTCGCGAGTATAAGTTTCAAGAGTCGGGTGCTCCGGTGATTCGATTGCAGGTCTAGAAAAATGGAAATAAAATTTTATCATTCACAGTCATGGCGATCAGTCTGCTGCGATTTCCAGTCACACTAAGAAATAATACCGTCAGATGGAAAATTTAATGGTGACTACGAAAGCTCGGATATCCATAAATATTCCACTTTCTGTCCAAGTCTTGCGGAAAGATGCCCGATAAAACCTGCGGAGAAGCAGCAGTGCCGGGATGAGTACAGGGAAGCGTGTGCTCGTTCGAATATAAGGAAAAGAAAATCTTTGGCTGTTAGAGTGTCGATAAAATCTCGCCGGGAATGACGTCGTATCGGTAAATATCTTGAGTCCGAAGCGTTTGATTACGGGCGAAGATAAAAATCAGAGACGATCTAAATGTGGGCGAGTGATAAAAATCGGGAATAAGAAAAAATAAGATAAAGTTTAAGAAATTCTGGTCTGGCTCTATTGAGTATAGGCGCACTGCTGATGGAATATCGAGGTGAAGTGGCCGCTCAAGTGACGACAAGAACGAATAAAAAAAAAGTATAGATATTGATGGAGATATGTAATAAAATAAAAATGATGACGCATTTTTATCTTGTTGGTTTAACTTCTTCTGGTGATTTTATTATTTTTTATAGAGCTAGAGCCTATAGGCCTGGGTTTTTTTCACTCGCGGGTTACTCAGATAGGATCACACAGTGAGCGCAGATGGTCCGCAAGATTTTCGATAAAGTCTGTTCACCCTCGCTCAAGCGAGCTTCTGTTTAACTCGCTGGTGAATGGGTTGGTAAGGACTCAGGAAACGTGAGTCTTGTTAGAACGTAGTAACCAGTCTCGCATTATCGACCCATCTCCGCTGTCTGTACACTGCCATTTTACAGACCCATTACTATCGCTCTTAGTAAATAACTTGCGTTGAAATTCACCATCTCGAATTTAAGTTTTTTTATTTCATTATTTTTTCTGTTATTATTATTATTTTATCTTACAACTCTCCCCGAGGTAGATCTTTCCTCTTCTATATAAGTTACAGAGTACTAGATTTTCTTTTTACCTTTCGACGGCTCGTTAACCAAAAGCCTCTGGTGAAACTTTAGAGTTTTTCGTCCCAGAAATTTACTTGACTGTAGAAGGAAAGAGACTGCCAAAGATAAAGAAAGCTCAGTTTTCTTCATTGCTAAATTTACACGGGCGAGTGAGCGTTCAAGTCGAGTTTGCAGCCGATCGATTATAGAAAAAGCGCAGAGACGGATGTTGTAAAAAACAGAGATGAGAAAATAAAAATAATAACTTAAACAAGCCCAGGCTGTTTCTAGTAAAAGCGAGCTTAGCTTACAAAAAACAAAGAAAAAAAAATTGGAAAAAATATAAACGAATACAAAGACAATGAACCGTAGTACTTTATAATTAAGCAAACATGTAATTTTAATAATTACACCCGGGCATTTTTTTCTACCGGTATCGTGATGTTGAATAACGGAGATGTATTATTTTAATTTATTCCAATGATTTTTAAAAATACAGGTATGCTAATTATACATATATATAATTTACAATTTATCTGAACTCGACAGCACTCATTATTTATTTATGATATTTAATTTTTTAAATTATTATTGTTATAAAAATATTTTTTTATTTGTATTTTAGTTTAATTTTAATTCTTGTTTTATTTTTTACGTTCAATTATTTCTAACGACTAGGAAGTTTCGTTGTATTCCTCTGGGCGTAAAATTAAACTCGCAGCTAGGTCTCTAGCGTAAAAAAATCGCGGTTATAACAAAGCTCTTGGGAGCGCGGGCGAAGGTGAGCATGAGGTAGGAAGAGATGTAGGAAGAGATGAGGGTGAGTGGGTGTGGCTGGAAAATCAAATGAAATTAAGCGATTCATAACGCAGCTAGAAAGCACGCGTGCCGTTAACAGTTGGATAGTTAGACCGCTATTCATTGGCCAGCAGGGACTCGATGCCCAGTTCGAGGCATGGCCACTAGGACTTTGGCTGCTGGGGTCTCTCGCAACTTTCCGGGCAACTGCTGGCCGTAGCACACACTCGGGAAATAGAGAGGAAAAATGTACGATAGAAAAATGAAAGCCGGGAGGAAGGTTGCGGAAAAAAGTTTGTAGTGAAATACGACCGGGTAAGTGCATAGTGTATGAGAAGAAAATGAGAAATAGGATAAAAAAATATAATATATTATATGTATACATAGATCGAAATGAATATGGGAAACCGGATGAATTCTATTTCAATCAGTACATCTACATTTTTTTTTTTTTTAATTATTTCCGTCAAATGATTACAGATAATTTACGATAAGTCATTTATTTATCCGAAGTATATTGGAATACTTTTTGAAGAGGCAGTAAATTAAATGTAAAAATATACGAAACCGAAAATGAAAAGGATAAATTCAGAGGTAGCTGTGAAATAAAGGAAAACAAGCTTCCGGTAGTGCATGGTAAATTTTTTTTTGGAGACAACTGAGTACAATGTGAACGGTCAATCTGAATATTTGCAATTCGGATTCGACCTGCGGTCCCAAAAAAAAAAGAATAATTCAAACAAAGAAAAATAACGTAAATGTATTCTTGAATTGAAAAAATAAATAAAAGATTACCGAAAAAAGAAAATACATATGTATGAAAAAAAAAGTTTTAGTCACATTGATAAACTTGTGTTGGGTTGGGTAGGTTTTTTCTGAGACCGATGACTAAAGACCATCGGAATAATCGGGAGCATGTTGAGTAATCAAAGCAATCTTATTAAAATGTATAATGTCAAAAGTAGTATTATTTAACGTCAGCTAGTTTTTTTTTACATCTTGATGGCGAGTCACAGGTCTTATCGATTTCTCGGGCTGGTGAGTGAAATCGTTGGTAAACATCGCCGATCCCTGGACGCTGATTAAAGGTTTAAGGAGAAAGTAATATCCCTAACGAGGAAAGGTAATTACTCAATGGCGTGCAACTGTAGAAAATATATGTACATATATATATATATATATATATGGTTTTCTGGTACCTCCCTATACTAGCCCTCGAGGTTTTTTCGGCAAACAAGGGAGTCCTGAGGGGCGACCGCGGAATAATTCACGGTGACGTTAAACCAAAAGGGCTGCGCACGCCTATGCAATTCGTCATTGCGCATATTCGCAAGGCTCATTCACCAGTAGCATACGACCACTGCTAGTATTTTTGGTAACGAGAAATTATCGATCACTGGCAAATTCGCCGGACACAATAAATCGCTCACTATAATAAAACAAACGTTTAGTTTGTAAAAGTGTTTAAATGTGTGCTGACTGAAAAATGATAAATGATGATGATGATGATGATGAGGTTGGCTGATAGAGAAAACATTATTCTGTAGTCGCGAAGGTAAACGAGACCGCTAATCCTCTTAGCATATTGTATCTGACTTACAGACATTGTTATTGTTTCGCATATTTTTGTAGCAGATTAATTAATTATTTCGGTGATCCGATTATACAGTTAGAATTAATTGGTTATTTTACAAGTAAAATGATAAGTACGAAAGAGATTTGAGTTTTTGAATTTTATCATTGTATTCATATAAGCATATAGACCAATAGTTTCCGTCGAGCCTGCAAGAATATTTGGCTTACCACCAACTTCTCCTTCATGTCTTCCTTGTACTCAAGCACATGCACTCTGTCTCTATCATCAAGGAAACAAAGTTTCGATTTAGTCCTCACTAATCCTACTGGAATTTGCCGCTACCGTCTGAAACCATTTCCTCTTTGCCTGCCACACTCACTACCACCACTGCACTATGTGTGGAGACTGATAAATCATTAGCAATGTCGCCAATTCACATTCCAAGTGTGCGAGTAATTCGCACGACGAATTCAACCTACTATATCTCACTCCGGGATTTGTATTTAGCTTGGGAATAAAACGACCAATGTTAATTTAAGTGATTACGAATAATTTATAAAGAAAAAACCCAAAGAAAGTTTGATCATGGCTTAAATCTTTCGCCCATAAATACTTCAATCTTGTGCAATAGTTTCCATGGATACTCGAAGATTCAGAATTACTTTGGTGCGGTCTATCAGCTAATAAGATAATGTACAAACTTATGCCACTTGGCCTCATTCCCTTTGATATATCCGTAGATTGCTCGGGCACTTTTACATTCCCCTGTTCCCGGTCCCCTGACCCACGGCTCCTTTGCCCATTATAGTTTCGAGCTCCAAACTTTACCCAGTTTAAATATATCATTCTGGTTACAACGGTTTTAACCATATGCTTTCAGTGCACCCCCTACTTGTTCTCCCGGACGGTTGGTCTGGCCGTAGCACGACTCGTCTGTGAACAGTATCCATGGGTCACTGGTCTGGTCGAAGCTCTCGAGTCCTCGGCCTCTTTCTACCAGCGTCCTCTTTCAGTGGTGCCTTTACTCGGTGGTGGGTTAACGTGCATCCCTTACAGCCATATCCGGATTTAGATGCGGCTGGTTTGGCCCAACTCTGCTGTTACACACTGGCCACTCGGTTGTGAATGTACCACCCAGGAAAGCCAACCACCCCTCGTTGTACGTTAATCCAACCGATGTTATATGTCTGCTTTGCTGGCCTCGTATTTTGTTGTTTGGGTTCTATCGAGCATCGGAGATAGAAATACGACCACCGGGTAATTTCGCTCATTCCTAAACCCGTCTATCATTCATCCAAATCCAACAATGGGGATAAACTTAGCACTTAAAAATACTATGGATTAGAAGCTGATCGAGTTGATTTTCCTCTACTTTGAAGGGTGAAGACAAAGCGATCACCGGTGTTTAACTAAGAGAAGACAAACGCCCTGAGCACTACTGAAGATAGGAAGTAAACGGGATTTGAAACACTTGAAGGGTGTCTCTTGGACGTAATTAATCGGCCAGATTGTATATAACTTATTTGAGCAAGTAACCTCGGTAAGGCGCCAGTGTATTAGTGCAGTAACCTATCAAGTTGTTGAACCTACAAGTTTTGCGAGGACCTGCGGTAGCCATATTTCCATCTTCATCTTCCGCGATGCCGCTACATTTACTCCTGTTCTCATTTCCTCTCGCCCCTTTCGCTCGGACTTACTTGCAGATTGTTTCGAGAGAGTCTGCTCCATTAGTGTGCTTCAGCGCTCGAGTAAATCGAATTATTAATCGGCTGTATCTTTGTACTTGAATCGAGTTTCTATTACCAGTACCAGCAGTACGCTGCTACTGTTGTGTTTAGCTCGAAGCTGATGAGCACATCCGATAACCAGGGAAAAGCACTCTCTTAAGTAGATTTAGATACATCGATATATAGCGGGAATATGAATTTATTTAGTGGTTATTTCTGTGTTTATACAACATCGTCGGTCTCTGGCTATATTCGTCTCTAGCTTCCGGCATTGTAAAGCCCTGATCCTCTGCTACTGCTGCTGGTGAGCACAATTTCACTACTGAGTTATTATGCTGGTGAATTTCCGTACCCGGCATTAATTATTATCGGATAATTTACATGGCGGCGTGAAAGCAGGAAAAAGAGAGAAAGAGTAAGAGAAAATTGGTTTGTGTTGTATCCGGCTACGGGATGAATTTTCTAGTCTTTTATATATTTTTTGTGAGGTAGAAGATTTTCCTGTGAGCTAATTGTAACCACGTGCATACATACGTACATATGTACATACAAACATACATGCACGGTAAATTTTTATATGTACTGGGTGTCGGTGTAAATTTTATACCGGCAGAAGGGATGAGTAGAGACACACAGTGGTGGTATATTAGAATTGCCCAGGATGTGCGAACACAGATAGGATCTTGTGTAATCCGCGTAAATTCAATTTTGTGCTGCGAATTAAGAGATCGGGCGTGGTAGTACACGCTCGAGAGAATCTCGGGACAAACTTTTTACTGGGACATGCTCGGATGAAATAAAAAAAGTTGAAAAAATAAAATAAAAATTAAAAAAAAAAACGGTTAAAATAAAAGAAGAGAAAGAAAGTGGACAAAATGATAAAAGTGTAAGTTGAATAAAATAGAGAATGAGGACTCGAAATGGAGAGAGACTAAGTCCGGAAATGAAAGAGTAGCTGGGAAAGAGTGAGGACAAAGCCCGGCTTGGGCGTTAGTCGCCGGAACTATGAAAGATAAATTAGGAGTACTAGAGAGTTGTATTACAGGGTGTCAGTCTACTAGAACTGACCACCATTTCACGGGCTGCAGTTTCGAGTCAAAAACTTGAGCGCAACATTTTGATGATTCTCTTGCTCGCTTCTATTTGCCCAACTCAAATCAGTATTTGAAATTCGGGCATGTTTTTGTCGATTCCTGCAAAGAGTTTGAGTTGATCGAAAAAAGTGTAGATTTCCGAGTCATTAGTCGAGATAACAGCGACACTCGTTAACTCGAGGAAGCACTTGCTCGTAGAAGCCGAGGACACGGAAGATCCAATCGTGATCCTCATTCTCACTGGGCATGTTTGCATAGGGTAGTAATGGATTAACCGCGGAAACCACCGAACGAGATCGAGAAGTGGGAATATTGGTCTTGAGATAAACGATTTCCTGTGGTAACGTTGCGACTCTTGATTAAACTGGGCGAATGTGTACACGATGAATTTATCTATCTCCGGAGCTATCTATCTAGGCAGCTATCCATGCGCGTATCTATCTTGACTCGTTCAGCAGTACAGTCGTAGGTTTCGTTGATATAGAATGAGTAAGTTGAGTGTAATATGAGTTTTGCTTACCTAACTGTCTAGAACACTCGTGTGGAGTGCGCGCTTCATGTTTTAAATGTACACACACACACACACGTATGTTGTGTACTATCCTACCTCTTTTATCGATTTCATTATTTGTTTCTCCCGAACGTGTAACATCATCAGAAAGCCTTTGACTACACAAATTACTTTCCATGTTTACTCTTGTACTTGTTAACTTTTTATCGAATGCTTTTTTAAAATTACCTTGTCTACTCCTACATTGTTTTTATTTTTTAATTACTGGGAATTAGTTAATGCATTTAGAGCTAATCTGGCCAGAAATTGCCTGACTTGGGTCCCTAAGCAATCAGCTAATAGCAACCAGATCATTAAATTTTATAGAAATAATGAACGAGAAGAAAAAAAAAAAAAAATAAGAAATTTGAAAACGAACCTCGACAAGCGAATTTATGTTAACTGGTCCTTATTGTGCGATGCTGTGCTCTATTATGGAGATGAAATTCAAGCGTGGACTTCATTCGCCTCTTCGAAATGTTTACCTTAGGTAATGGATTAACCGCAAGAACTTCCGGTGGAGATAAGATCGTGGTTGGTTATAGTCTCACGGGAATATGCCACAACGTGTACTTCTTCTCAGGAGTACGGGGAAGGAGGGGTTGAGACGCCTCGGCTCTTTCTCATGACGAGGAAAGCGATTCGTTCCCAAGAGTACTTACGAGAGCATCTATTTACCAATATGAAATTTCAAACTTGCCAGGCGCGGTTTTGCCCTTATCCCAATTCCCGAGCACGACCCAACGTTACATCATTCTTTGTATTTTTATTCCAACTCTTTTATTACTATTCCTATTTATTTCTGCGCTTGTCGAATCCGCCTGGATTCGAAGCTTCGACGCATCCGTAAAAATAAAAATAAAAATACAAATAATAATAATAATAATAATAAAAATAGCGGTAATAGTCGAAGCAGAAGTAGAAGTAAAAAGTATAAGCTAAAAAAAATGTAGACAGACAGAATGAGGATCCGGATTCATTGTGAAATGTCGCGGCAGCGGTTGTAGTATGAGGAAAAATATTGAGAAGAAAGCATTACGCTGAAGAGTTACGCTGGTACGCCGTAAAAAAGAGAAGAATGGAAACGGATGGCATGAGGATAGAGGATGCCGTGTAAAGACGGAAGAAAAGCTATGCTCTAAGCTATTATACCTTATATTGCATACTGACAAAGATAGATGCCAGTATCACTAAATTGTATTGCGTTTTTATCGTCTTATTATTATTCAAATTCATCACTAAGTAACTCGTACATTTACAGCGGAATATTCTATCGAAAAATTCTAATAGCTCTGATAATTCCTAATGCATATTTTATAATTAAAAATTTCATCTCGAACGGTTTCAGTTTTTTTTTTTCAATCGATCACTATTTTTTTTTTTTTTTCAAGTGTGAAGTCGCGAAGCAGGTGTTGAGCAAACAACATTACACGAGACAAAAGATAATCAACGAGAATTAGCTGTCACTGTCAGACAATAGAACATATTAACTTTTTTTTTTTTTTACAAAAATAATAAAATTTTTATTGACTACCTTTTTCATCATTTTTTCGTTCACTTGTGTTGGCTCAGTGGAGTATCTAGGTTGCCTGTTATTTTAATTTTTTTCGGACAGTGCTTATGACGATTTGATTGACAGAAGCCAACACAAAGAATTTTATTTAAATAAAAGAGTTAATAGTTATTTATTAAAACGTTGATAGATGAAACAAACCATGATGTTCAATTTAGCTTGTAGCTCGTCAATGACAAGATTGCTTTTTCGCGTTTTATAACGCACCGCGATCCACCCACCGCGTGTGTGTACTGTTACCGCGATAGACATCGCTTTGTTTGAGCTCCGAGTCTCCTTTCAGCATCGCAAAATTGTTTATGAAACCGCGGATTGATTTATGGACGGCTTTTAGTTCAAGCCCTCGACCATTATTTGAATAACAAGAAAATCAACCGTTAAATATTTACCGGAAGCTAAAATATATTCTCATTTCTCGAGAATTCACTGTACCACCGAAGCATTTGACAATCAGAAATTATAGCCGATGTCTATGCGGAATTAGTGTGCTGCCTTGTCTTTTAATTGGACTCTCAACCAATTAAATTTAGCCTCGTTAATCTCAAGAATTAACTGCTAGATGTGGTATCCATATACATATACATAAATATGTACGGGGTATAGATAGATCGGTACGTCCCGTTAGACGCTCGTCAAAATGACAATTGACGATTTAATTTGAAATCCCAGTAAATCTAATAATTTTCATCGGACTGTTTGCGCACACAAACTAAAACAAACGGAAAGACATAATTGAGATTTATTGGCGAATATAATTTTCACAAACCGTTAATCTATATTTAATTATTACATAATATATTATCGTCGTTATTCAAATCTAACTCGTGATATTCAAGAGGTCATTTAATTATTTACGATTCGGATTTTGACATATAATTAGTTTATAACTTATGGTATACTGTGGTCTACAAATTAGATTTTTGAAGAAAAAAATTTATTTGCAATTTGCGAGCTCCCGGAGGACTGCAAGAAACGAGAGTAAGCGCTGGCTAGGTAAAAGATTCTGTTGGTTACGAAACTTTAGTTGCACGGTTGCTTTTTGCCTGTTTTGGATGGCTGACTATGACGTCATAAACCAAAATGTAATCAACTCGTGGACTAGCAACAAAATATTTCTGCACGTTTGAATGTCGAGCTCGGAATTCCCACTGGGTGAGTAGAGAATATATTTATATATATGTGAGCATGTACCCGGCGCGAAGAATAACATTCCCATGTACACTCGGAGCGGAAAATGAGAATTGGAAAACACGAGATAACGAACCGTCTTTAGAATTTATCTCTAAAGCTCTCCATAAGTGTAGTTGATTTTTTTTTTATTACACTTTGCTGCGCAGTTAAATGGTGGAAAAGAGTAACAAAACTCGTCACAGTTTTTCATTCCGGGAAAACGTAATAGCGAGCACCTGCGTATCGTCAGATAATAACGGGTTTCTTCATGAGAAAAAGGACAAAATAATAACTTGCAGACATTTTATAAGTTCACGAGCTAAAACCACAAACTTTTTTCACCGAGAAATGAAACAGGTTTTTCAAAGTAGGACACAAGTTTGTGTAACGGTGCCTACACTCAAAAATTATATATAATAACTACAGTGTAGCAAGTAACTAACGAAAAATCGTTAATAAACACGATTTCAAATAGTCATTTTCATGTGATTAGAATTAGCAGTAACGTGATAAAGCCGTTATTTTACAGCCGTGTACTGAAAAGTGCCATTTAAATTGTCAAAATATCACTTTTGAGTGAAAAATTATACATGTCTTAAATAAACCGATTTAATAAGTACTTTTTTAAAGTTATTATTATTATTTCTTTACAACAAATAAATTCGACATAACTAAATATAGCAGTCGATACAAATACGATCATCATTTGCTGGAAAAGATAATTAATTTGCGGTAAATGAACTGGATCAATGACAAATAAATGAAACTGTTACAACTAAAAATGCATCCGAAACATGTCAATCACTGATAACTAATATTTTTTAAATACTTATATCAGTTGGTCGTTTTACATTATTTGCTTATGAAAATATCCTGAAAGGTTATTTATTTATGTCAACTACCATTATTTATCAAAAATAGATAATTTACTTGTCCGATGATTAAATATCTAGCTAAAATAAATAGCTTTATTTAGAAGCTGCTATTGTCGCTCTATTTATATGTAACTCAATAACATTTAACTTCATTTCCGGTTGTGTATCAAAATTATACTGTAAAAAATTTGCGGAGTGAACGCTATTTAAATCTGGAGTAAATGGAGATTGAAATAAAATCCAGAAGAGCTGAAAAAAAAAATTCCGTATGCGAAGTGATCTTTTTTTAAATTCCGTAACTGCGTGAAATTCGTAATCACTCCCGATTTTTTACAGTCTATTCGTCCAAGTTATCGATATTAATTATGGGTTCCTATAATTTTTAAATTAACTAGAGCTGGTTTGTTGCTAAACACTGCATTGAATGATAAAATATTTATGTCGGTAAATATATATACATATATATATATATGGACAATGCAGAATATTGGAAAGTGGAATAGAGTGATAGATAATTTATCCATATTTTATAGTGATGGTATATAATAATTGATGTCATAAAATGTCCATTAGTCAACCACTCCCCGGTGTCTCTTGACTGGCAGTCATTGAGGCTAAAGTTGGCTCGAGTACGTCGATCGATCGTCAATATCGATCTAGTCTGTCTCAACCGGGTCGTATCTCTCTCTAGTCGAGATACCCTACAAATTAATCATATTGCCGCGGCGAGTATTATCGATAGCCGAAGAAAATAATTTTATTATAATTATCATAAATATTATTACTGTATTTCAATTTGATAATATACAATTATCATTGGGCATTATATTTAAAATTGACATTATCGAGTATGTGCTATTATTTATGATGCGTACGGATGAAGAATTAGTCGCGGGATTAACATCCTGCGGATGGTGAATGGAGCGGCGAAATAAATTTAATAATCCAGAATCGAGGAGGTTTTAAATTAGAGTAAAAAGATCGTGAAATCGCAAATCGCTTGTGACTTTTACCCTCATTAGTTCTCATTTATCACAGAGACCGCACCTCATTCTTCTCATACTACCCAGTCGTCTCGGGCAAAAAGTCTACTACTATGAAAAAGATTTAGTTTATTCTCTACCTCATTCTCTAAGTAACCGCCGCGTCATTAGTCGGACGTTGATTGCTAATCGGGAGAGCTCCGCCTGACTCATTGACCAAAAATACTAAAAAAAATTACATTCAACTGATTATAGCTATGACATATTTTTATCTGTATCATCACATCAGTAATTAATCAAATTCCATAGCAATATTCTTTTTATTCTAATTATCACTCCGTTTAAAAAAAAAATTTTTTTTTAAGGGAACTATATTTTTCTGATTAATAGCGACTGTGTTCTATGTTGTCAGCCTTCATAGCGGATATTAAAAAAAAAAAGTTATTCTTCATTTCGCTGAAATGTACAGCGTAGAAAATATAGTTTAGCTGGGCGGGTCTCAATTAACCCCCAGACGATGAAAAATAGTAATGGTGTCTTTTGGAAGTGAAGAAACTTTTCGTTGTCTTAGTTTTCGTCGCTTCGTTCACTCATTCCACATTTTTAATATAATTTAATTTAATTTTTTTAAAAAGTTTTGTTATAATCCATTTAATATGCACCAGCAGCATCGAGACACCGGACTAGAGACTAAAAAGCGAGTAGCAGCCAGATTTGCGAGTAAGATCGCGAAAGAGAATAAATAAATTAAAAATATTAAACTCGGGCACTTGGAAGTTATAAGAGGGCACGGTAATTAAGACATTGCAATTTCCGTTTGTCATGCATGATTAATTTTCTGCTCAACACTTAACTTGAGTATAGATGTGGATGTATGTTTGTAAGCTGTTCAAGATCCACAATAGCCTCGTCAACCGGGCGTCTTAGAAGCGAAGTTGACGTAATTATCACAGCAAACAATGAAACACAACACTCGAGGATGTGTATACTTGGGTGATAAAGGGGTTAGGCGATGGTTCACTGTTGCGGAAAGCTCTTTCAAGCATTCCGCAACACAATAACTGAAATGTCAAAGGACAGAAATACAACGACGATGATGCTGATGACGAGCCACACAAACACTCGACACACAACTACTTGGACTTTTCAAGTCTGGGTTCTTAAACCCGAATTCTACACATCCTCTGTCTAGTGACAATTAATTTATCATTTCGGGCCTACTTCAGACAAGTCGGAGAGCGATTGCACACTAATCTGGAGAAATTCACGACAGCTAAATTGTTGGTCCTTCAGTTTAGCTTACGAGTAAAAATATCTGGTTTGAAAAAGAAAAATTTAAATTTCGAGTATTTCCTGTGGAAATGAAATAACTGGTGAAAAGGTTATTGAATCATGAAAACTAGTTGCTTGGAGACTAGACTGCAAAGCAATCATTCTTCGGAACACTTTCTGACATACGTCACGATTCCCCGTCAACTCGAGTATTTCCGCAGAAACAATTGTCCCTCCGTAGGGAAATATGGTCCGTTTAGTAAAAGTAAGAGAGATTGTGCTGAAAACGTCTCAGCTTTATCGCTTCTCGCTTTCCGTAGCTCGTGGTCTTCATCCACGAGCTTACCATTTAAATTCACCGATATTCCAGTCAAATTTCATTTAAAATCAATTTATATTCCACTACTCTACCTTAAAATCTATCAATCTATATACAGATATAATTTACAATGCAATTCAATAAATAAATGTTAAATTCATTGCATCAACAGGATTTACTATTTCCTCAACAATTTACTGACTTTTTCTATCCTTGATTCACCGATTATCGGAATTATTTATTTTATCAACATCCAAATATTCTAACAGACAACTTTTACACAACTGACAGCACAAAGAAAAGAAATGGAGAAATGTTGAAAATATATAATGAAATTTTTTATGCAGAAATTTTTATATCATTCGAGTAGAGTGGGAGCATTGAAAATCTCCAGCGAGTTCATTTAGCCAGTGAACCAGCGGATTTATATTCTTAGTTAAGTATTTCAATAGAGAGTAACGGAATTAAAGGAGTTGTACGATATAAATGTAATGTGGTTTGAGAGAAAATACTGCCGAGGAGCACCTGGAGTGGGAGGTGAGGGAAAGATTTGAGGATGAACACGGACAACGTGAGTTTAAAGTGAAGGAACAACTCGGCGAGACTAGCTACTGCGACTAGCTGGTGAGGGACGAGAAAGATCCGACTTGGTGCTGTTCCCGCTTATTAAAATATCTAACATGATTACTGCAGACTTGGCAACTATAATAGACCGACTTGAAGTCGAGTTTGTGAAGCTGCCTTACCGAGTTCTCAACTGCTAGCTGCAACTCGTCTTCAATTCCTTTTCTCACTCGTCCCTCTGTGACTGTATATCTGTATACATCCAACCACCCTTTATATATATACCCTATATATATATATATATATATCCTTCCAACGTTTACTATACCGTCGATCCTAACTCACTTCTCTTATACTCTGTCCTCAATCATTTCTGTCGGTCTCATTCTGCGGCCAACCGAAATATCTACCTTTCTACTATATTCCACTTACTCCCATTTGTACAAAGACCTTTAAGACTATTATCCATTACGCTAAGTGATTTTTTTTCATCCACCTATAGTAACAGTTATTTCATTTTTTTACCTTTTATGGTAACTATCCCTAATCTCTTTTTTGTTATAATTTCAAGGAGAATTCAGTTTATAATTTTCGTGCCCTATCTTTATCTAACTGCACTTTCATACTTAGGAAGGACAGGGCAAAATGGGATCCTGAATAAGCTAAATACAATTACAGTATGAAAAGGTCAAAAAAAAAAAAAACAATTTTAAGAAATATTTTTTGATCGAACCTTTTTCATTCGAAAATTGAATTTAGTGTACGTGGAAATTTTTCAGTATCAAAGTATTTAAAAATAATCCCGCGAAAGAAATCAAAAATAAGCTCAAATTATGTAATCCATTGACAAACGATAATACGACGATAATTTAAATGATTATGCTCTTAAGATCTGGGCAAAAAATTCATCTCTTGAATTACGATTTGAATTTCTGCCTAGCCTGCTATTTCGACCGCACTTTCAGAAGTATCTCAGTAAAACTGGGTCTAGTTATAATAAAAAAAAAAAAAAAGTTTATTTACAAGTATATTTGGAATGTCCTTCGGGGTATGCCGGAAAATAAAAAAGCAATTGCAGATATCACGGGAGCGCAGAAAGGCGCACAGAGTACTGGTAAGAAAATTAGTCTGTATTCAATTTCCCCCGCGAATAAAATTTCCCTTCACAATTTCAGCTCACGCTGAACTCAATGACTCCCACCGCTGGCGTTCAGGTTATAGAGACGACTAGAAATAGAGAAAACCAGGAGAAAGAGAAAGATATTGAGATCTGAGCCACGCTGGGTTATCTTGCTAGCCGTAGACTCGAACCCCTTGGCGGTACATCGCTCGCTCACTCGTCCTCAGTTCCCAAGGCGTCTCATAATTAAATTCGGCCAAATTTACCCCCTACCAGTGCGGGCATTGTCCCGTAACAAGCTATTGTGCACGAATAGTACTCGTCGCCACGTAAACTTGCTCTTTCCTCATCCGCTCTCACCCTCTCTTTACCCATTTCTCGCTTGGTGTTTTCCATCACCAGTTCCTTTACTCGCTATTGCCATTCTTTAAAACCCCTACATCCTTTATACAGTTTTATTATTTTCCATTGGTAAATTTAGACTCATTTCCCCCAGCAATCAGTGCCCAGGTTTAATCTCCCCCGTCCAATGTTACGTATTTCGTTTCACTTTTTTCACCAGCTCCCGTCACTATTAATTTCAAAGTGAGTTCAATTAAACGGAAATACGCGGACCTTACGCCAAGCAATATCGCCGACACAACTCTCTGAGAATTTCAACTCTCTCTTTCGTCCTTTTTAAACTTTTTTCCGAGTATTCTTGTACGCGAAGCAACAACCCCTTCGGGAATTTAGAATGTACGACTTTGCAATTTATATCCTCGTCGGCGATTGTTTTTACTGGACTAGTCCAATTGCGCTACCACTTCTATAAATAAATAAAACAAAAGTGCGTTGTGTTCATAGCAGTTGACGCTAAATTACATCGGCTTAATCGAATTTCCGTTAAAAGATTTACAGCATCCTTATTATTTGTTCAGCAATTTTAACGTTGCTACAAATCCACAGGCGAACAACACAGCAATACGATTTACAGCATTCATTTGATACTACAATTTAATTCGATTGAACTGAGGGCGGGAAACTTGCCACGGAACAGAGACCCAGCAGGTAGCCATTGAAGATAAGTTAAAACTTTTAAAATGATAGCCTGTACTTTTTCCATTATTGGACATCGGAAGAGTCTGTCGGTACTCGTAACATTCTTCGGCATGTCTGCTTTCTTTTCACTATTTTTATTTTTATTTCAATCTTTTGTGCTCGCGCTCTCCTGCTCTCATATCTTTCTCAATTTTAAAACTCCCGGAGTTTCTTTCTGGGTTTCCTCGGATCCTGGATTCCGGGTTCCTGGGTTTCTGCACAACGCCAGCGACCTTATTCCTCAGCCATGGCTGCACTACTGCCGCCGTACTCGTACGTGATTGCCGAAGATTGGGTAGGTTTGTACGTGCCTCGTATGCAGCGGACTTTGCATTGAGAGGCTGATATAGGTTTAGGTACTGCTACTACTGCTACTTCTTCTTCTTCTTCTTTTTCTTCTTATTCTAATACTCATTCTTATGCTTCTTTTTCCTCAGCTACTTCTTCTGCCTCAACTCATACTCCTTCCAGTTCTACTTCTGAATGCAGATTATATGCACAAAATACGAATGAACGCACACACGAGTTGAGAGTTTGCTAAATCGTTTTCCCAATCCCTCGCTAAATTGAATTGTTTACTTTTTTGTGTTTTTGTGTTTTTTTTTTTTTTATAAAGAATTGTAATTCACGAGTGCAAGTGATTTAAAGTTTTACGGCCGAAGAATGATAAGAAAAATATAATAATTAAATTGTTGAGATACTAAGTGAATTGAAGAACGTCATTGCAGTGACGTTAAACGGAGATAAATTTAATTTGAATAAATTTATTCGGTGAAAATCGTGAGTTTGCTTTTTTATTCAAACTTTTGTGGAAAAGGTATTAAATAATATATAAGTTTTTGAATAAATTAAGACGGAGTTTCGTTTCCCATTAGTGAGATAAGCGGAGATAGATATAGAGCTTATGTATGGTAAGTGGGTATGATGCTGGAGCAGGTTAGTTACAGATCTCTCTGCTCAGAGATGAGTGAATGGAGGTGGATCCAACCCCGAGATATGCGCTAGGACACTGTCTTGTTATATGTATACGGCAGACTATTGTTTAGCTCGTGACTAGGATTCCCGGAGCAGGAGCCGGGTCCGGGGCAGGGACTCACTCCTACAATACCTTGATTGTTTCGACCCTCACGATACCACACATGGTCTTTTGCGGTCACCAACCTTCCACTATTCTCGATCCACCTATTTTATACGCTACTCACTCTCTGTCCAAGTTATGTCATGAGATACTGGACAAAATTATCTCACAATGCCAAGATACGGATATTATTTTTCAATGAAAACTACAACATAAAGCCGATTTTAAGAGAATATTCTATCGAATCAAAATTTTTTTATTTTTTTCCTCAATCGTCCATTGTAAAGAAAAACGGGGTAAGTCCAGGCAGAGTAGGTGTTAAAATTTTCGGTGTTAAAATATTTTACTTTGTCAATATTTGTTACTTACTCGATCACTACAGTGAAACAGTATTTTTATTAATTAATTAAATTATTGGTGATCGAAATGGCGGGCGTAAAATTGTGTAACTTTTAAATAAATTTAAATTAATAATATTTATTTTTTTTTACACCGATTTAACACCGGTATTTTAACACCGACTATACCAGTGTTATTTCATTTTAACTGTGAGTAGTAAATGGACTCATAGTTTGAAAAATAAGTTTATTGGCCTTATTTTCACTATCATCAAACATTTCCTATTAATATATTCAAATAAAATCTCACTCTCCATAAATTTATTCAATATAAAAAAAGTTTATTAAAGTTGTGAGCTAAGAAATAAATAGCCAACTTATCCTGTCATAATTATTAAAATATTCAGAAGTAAAACGGAAACGACTTGTCTGATTTATTGTTTCTACACCCCACTTAGATTTTGTTTTTTTTTATCGAAAATTAATGAATTATCATGGTAAAAAAAAAAAAAAAAAAAAAAATGATCCTACAATTGAGTAACTCTGTGTGCTCTAATGTACTAATACACTCAGCAGTACTAGTTTGTTGTTCGTGACCTAGTGAATTATGCAGCTCGGCTATTAGGAAAATTACAAGAGAATCGATGAGTTCACCCACACAAACTGCTTCACCTGCACCGAAACGCTTTTTATAAAATAAAATATAAAATTCAATACAATAATGGACATGTGCATGCACAGATACGCGAGCGTACATGTACTTGCATGTATATATGAGGTCTACTTAACAAACCAAGTGGAAAACATCGAGCACTTATTTTGTATCAGTTAAATAAATAAAATAAATATGTTAACATGAAAGGAGGAAATAAAAAAATAAAATAAACAAATATACTAATGAGATTATCCATCAGATACTTCGTGTCGACAAATAATATCTAATAGCTTTTACGTTTAAAACGATCGATAAATTTTTTTTTTTTTTTTACTTCTCAAGTTCTGTAAATGTTAAAGTGGATGCTAATTTGTAAGTCTCGTTTACAACTCAAGTGTGCTACTTAAAGCTATAGAGAACATAAAAAAAAATTGCCAGGAAACTGTTTGATTTAAAATTAAATACTGATTACCAACTTTATCGTATTGAATTTTTAATTAATTGTAAGGAATATTTAATTAAGTTTAAAAAAATCTAAAGGCATTTTTTTTTAGTTTTTAAATAGCCTCAATTCTGATTCATTACTTTAATCCTTTTTTTTGTACTATGACTGAAAATAAAAAATTTTTTTTCCAAGTAAGGCAAGGGATCTAGTACCCAATCAGAGAACTAGACTAAAAATTTTCGGAGTATTAAAACTCCGGACCGGAGTGAATTCGGATTGAAATAAAATCCGGATTCACTCCTGATTTTTGACTGTGAAGTACCCGATCGCTCATGTATTTGTACACCTAATGATTTACTTAATTCTACTAATTATAAATATATATATACATGGCGTGATCGAGTACTAGTTCCCTGATCGGGTACTAGGTCTTTTACCTTATGAGTGAAAAATGATTTTAAATAATTCATGTTCAGAAATGTGAAGAGCGAATAAAATATAAAAATTATAAAAAGCTCGATGGTATCGAACAGCATTGGCAGTACTTATTTCTCAACTATACAACTATATCTAGAGTTTGAATAACACAGAAAATGAAGATAAAATTCATGGTTGAAAGATTTAAATAAAACCGAACAAGCTCTCTTCGAAGGAGTTTTACGATTCCAAGTAAATCTCCCCGGCCGGTTGATATCGCAACCTCTCAGGCACTCCTGTCGTTCTCGTTTCACGGTGCTATCGATACTCTGGCACTACTATTCCACTGCTTCTTTTCCCGTGTACAACACGGGAAATTGGAAAAAGAAATAACAAAAACGAAGAGCCAAAAATTCACACGATAATTAATTTTTAATGGGATTTTCGAGCTGGATTTATGAAAACCAAAAATACGCCGTGTAATTGAATTTATATCGTAAGACCCGAATGAATTTATAATAATGAAAAGTAATAAAATGTAGTGTTTAACTTAAATTTATATTAAAGATTTATTTTCTCATTACGTTAGTCTACACTCATTTTGGAGTAATTTAACTCGAAATGTTGAGAAACTATGAGATGTTTGAATGAATTGTGCGGTACAAAAAGAGAGTAATGGAAGTCAGGTTGTAAAAGAAAGTACAGTTGAGTATATAGAGTATATATAGTAACTGTTTTAACATCAGTTGTACTTTACTCCATTTGAAACTTGAAGAAAAATTTTCATTTAGTTTTTTACAGTTTACTTTTCAAATATATATATATGTAAAAGTATATGTGAGTAGAAGTAAAAATTAGTTTTCTCAATTTTCGAAGCTGTTGGTCTCGAAAATAATATTGTGTTTCTTATTAAAAAATACTAGTCACCATAAATTTTGTTGGGACAAAAGAATTTTCAAGGTATTTGAATTTCAAAAATATCTATATTTTCATTTAATTCTTGTGAGTTAAATATATTTAGTAGTATTCAAAAAATTTGATACTGACAGTTGTGATAAGAAATAAATAAATGATAGAAATTTTTTATTTTCAAAATTTTGAGCTCAAAAATTATTTGAAACCGCGCGAATTCGATAGGTAGAATATTTTGGGTTACGATTGACAAATTTTTAAAATAAGGAAAATAATTGTCATTTTGATGTATATATATATGTATGTATATGACAAAAAAAATGTGAAATTAAATATTTCTGGTAGGAATATAAGTTTTAGTAGACACAGAATATAATTATAATTTTTTTCATGCTTCAGTTCTTTTAACAATATTTATTATTTATGTACTGTTGCGCAAATAATATAACCGGAGCTTGAATATTGTGTTGCATATTCAGGTTATTTTATTGTTATTTAAAATGCGAGTAAATATTTGAGACAATTATATGGCGGTGCAAATAGCATGTTGGTTGTAAAAATAAATAATGATCGTAAATATTTTTTACCCGCGGATATTGTTTATCGTGTGTGAGTATATTATTTGGACGTATAATGCTGAAGTGTGGGTTTGTGAGCGGAGTGAAGATGTAGAAGCGAGGGCGAACGGGCTGGCCGCAGCTCAAGCTCACTCCCTCGGTTATATGAGAGCGGATGAGTCCGCTCACCGACTACTGCAGGGTGCTAAGCTTTGTCTGGTAAGTGTATTTTATGAGAGGATACGATTTGCAGCTACTGTTACTAAAGCTACAGATATATATTTATCGCGGTTATTTTTTTACTATTTCACGGGATATACTTTGAGATTTTTATTCTCTGCAGAAATACATCTATTGATTTATTGGTTTTTTTCTTTTTTTAATGAAAACTATTATATATTTATTTAGCGAAGACGTTATTCAGAGGCTTTATTTAACCCTTCGAACGCTATACTGCTCCTTGAGCAGCCGAGGCTTTAAATAAATTATCGATTTAATTAACAGACGTCATTTTAAAAATTCACATATTTATTATTTTAATCTTTATATTTATGGTAAACTCATATACGACTTTAATATTCGATATTCAATCAAAGAAAAAATTTACTGAGAAAAATGGGGGAAAATGAACCCCCAAGAAAAAATTCCAGTTCCCTACTTCTTTTTTTTTTAGTCCCCAACTAAATGTTTGGTGTAAAAATACTCTAGTCGTAAAAGACAAAAATTTTGAATTTAGAAGATAATAAGTCGCCTTAAAAAAATAATTAGTGAAAAAAAAATTTTTTCAAGGAGCTCGAAAACAGCGGGAAGTTTTGGGGCTGGCCCGCAGGGTCAACTGACAGATCGATTTTTTTTAAAGTGTCGATAATGTTTTCGTGTTACTATCATATAAAATTTAAACAGATCAACTATTGTAGTATTAATTATTATGGAGATAAATAAAATTATTTAGCTGAATTATATGAGGATCGCAAATAATGGTACGGATCTGCGCTAATTGATAAACTGGCAATGTTGGCTCCAAAATCAAACTACCGTATCTCGAACGCTGTAGATCTTGTTGTGTATTGCGGTGTCTCTGTTCTATATTTAGAGCGCTTTAAACTCAGTAGGTAGATGTGCTGAGTTATCTATATCTATGTGTACAAGTATATTTACTAGTTTGGCAGCGCAATGTGTACTGCGTAGTCTATCTCAATACACCCGCGTTTCTGTGTAACCGGTAGTGTGGTCTTACTGAATCTGCATCTTAGTTTGTTGAGAGAGTAAACATCAGTCTCAATATTTAACAATAAATCTCGGATGTTAATTTCTTACTGCATTATTTTATTCGTCTCCGAGAAATAGAATACATTTTGTAATTAATATCCTGCATAAATATCTAGCCTGATGTCAATTAAAAGTAAAATATTAATTAACGATCAAAATATATTAATTTATATCAAATAGGTCAGTGGAATAAGAGCCGAAGGCGTAAAGTCACTTTAAGTATTTCCATTTAGAGGTGACTAAAATTGGATGGCATCACGTAGAGTGAGTTGGACATTTTAATGTTTTGCCCAGTAAACAATCGAGTTGTTATTTGTTTTCTTGGCTAAACTGTCCATTTTCTTGGACACTTATTAAATATCTATTTGACAGGCTAGTAAATTTTCAAAAACATTATTTTTAGTCACTGGAGAACTGGAAAAATTGGGAGGTTAGAAAAAAATGCACTATTTCGATCTAAAGTACGATAAATCATTTACTTTTTACTGATTTGAAAAAATTTCAAATCTTATGAAAAGAGATTTCCATTTTTTCCGACAATCGAAGACAAAAAATTTTTCCCGAAAAATTTCTGGGTACTCCATTTTTTCCGGATTTATAGAAAAAAAAAGAAATTCATATTAGAAACTAATAATTTGCTTAAAGGATCGAAGGAAATAAAATTTATTCGAATAAGATAAGATTGGGTGTAAACAAAATATTCTAAGAAAAAATTGTACGCAAATGATAGTACATTCAAATAGCATCTCAAAGTAGCAGCAAAAGAGATTTAGTATAATAAGATTTGCACATTAAAGGGTTAATCTGCTTTCTAAGAACCATTTGGCGACTGCACTCTCCTATTCCATTTCATTCTACCTCTATTTAGTTATTTTCTCCACGAAAATCCTATTACAATAATACCCCCGTGTCCTTTCTATCTCACAATTCTATTTATCTTCAATACAATAATACATTTCTTATTCCTTATTTCAAATCGAATAATAAGTTCCGCCAGTGCCACTCAAAAACTATAAATATATATACAAATACATCTGTCCACTAATCACTTTCTCAAGTTATAGATATCGCATTCACAAGACTTGGACATAACCTCAAAGTTTCAATGGTAATTCGGAAAAGTATATTTTAAATAAATTTAAATATAAAAGACGCCCGTATATTTTAAAAATATCTGATGGTTTTGGAATGCTCTTTATGGAAATGATATACCTTTTCAGTAACAGTGACTACTTCTGTATCTATAAAGTCAGTATGCCATAAAATAAGTAGATATTTAGTATTGTATATGCATATGTATATATAGTGTCATAAAGGAACAAGTCTGTTATATACTGGAGTAAATTTACTGTAGATAATTTTCGCCTGCGCTTCTAAAGCCGTGGGCGAATAATAACTTTAGTATTTATAGACAAATAAATATAATAAACAGCAAAAGCCGGGACTCGGCATTAGAAAGTCGTAGAATTTAAAATATATCAGACAGTTGAATGGGAGCATAATAATCCAGCTCAATAGATCTATGAAGAGGTTCTTGTTGCAGCCAAAATCAGATACGTGCCGGCATAACTCAACTACTCATGGAGTCTTTTCGGTAGTAGTAGAGCCCCCTCACCTGGTACTAAATTATAAAGTCAAAACCATCGGGCGATGATATAAATGCGACTATTATACGAAACCGGGGCCAGAGAACATCTCTAGATGAAAAGTAAGGAGGTAGAGTGTGTTTTAGCCGTCCTCGAGCACGACCTACCTCTGCAACCCTGTTACCTTGGACCTCCATTTCCACGCTAGCGGTAAACTCATCCTCTCCTTCTACTTCTACTTCTATTTCTCATCCTTATTCTGATCCTCGTCCTCATCCTCATTTTTCCTCCCTACCTGACCTCTCTAACCTTTAACTCGCTCGCTCAAGTTTAACATAAAACTGTGAACGAACGATAAGTGTTTGAAATATTGAAACCCGAGGCGTAACAGACCCCCACCGAGAGAGCGACGCCAATGGACAGGCTGAAGTATTGCCAGGCTGGGTCATAATGCTGCCATTTATACTCACCAGCGTACAACCAACGAGAAGAAAATGTAACAAGAAAAAATAAATATCTGTATAAAATATAAAATGCTATCCCAGGAATACTGTTTCGGTGATTCGCCGTCCAGTTGCAGGGGATGATTCTCCTAGAACCTCGTGGAATCTAAATCCGTTTGGGGTCGTAAAGTTAACGGGTCAACCGGGCATTGAGATATTTATACTGATTGATTTATTAATCAACGGTTCTTTGAATACCCAATTGATTGGTAAAAATAAAAAGCGTATCGTACTACGGTCGTCGTAGTATATAAATATTTATAGCCCGAGATAGGCAACATCGATTAAATTTTAGGTCAGGACGGCGAGACATTTATGTCTCACGAGACGCCGATCTGCTCGCAGTGTGTGACTAAAAGATAGCTAGAAGCGAGTGTCGTGAGTGGTATTGGAAAGAGGGAATTGGAATATGAAGCAGCGAGTCTCGGCGGGCGTAACTGAAAATATTGGTAGTATTAGTAGTCAAAGTGGAAATAATATTAAATATATATTTTATTATTTCATCCAAGTGACCTTTGACGTATTCCCGGGGGCACGTTGTTTACCAATACTTGTTTCAATTTTATTTATTATTTATTATTTATTATTATTTTGAACGTATTGACTCGAGGTATCGTGTGGATATAATTATAATTATTTTAAATGCAAATAATTGACGGAAACGTGTAATGTGTGTTGATTATTATGTTTGTGGAAGGGTATTGAATATATATTATTCCCGTCTGTTTACTTTTCATGATATTTACTATATCGAGTGTGTTTATATTTTCGAAATGGAATGAATGTGGAATATTGCGAATGAATTATTTTAAAATTAAAGAAGAAGTGGTCGGGTCGCGTCGCATTAATACCAAGCGGCGTCCGAATTACGTCTGAGTTATTATGTATTTGGCATTTTTGTATTTCTGATTGCTATGCAGTTTGAAATAATGTTGGAGATGGGAAAAATGTGAGTGTGCTTGGAATGAAAAAGTTGTTAATCAAACGGCAAGTTGGTAGTTGAGTTGAAGGAAACGGTTAGAGAATATAAGAGGCGAGAAGGCGAAAAAAGGTGACGACAGAATGTATAAAAACTTATGAATCTTCAGTATGACAGGGAATAAATGGGGCATCCGGAATCTCCCACGGCGGTCACAAAACCTTCGCACCACTGATTGCCACTAAATTGCGAGTGTCGCAATGTCGTCTGTTTAAACCCCGTGGGCGCTTCTAAAGGGAAAAATAGTTGAAAGTAGTGGAATAGTGCCTGGGTGACAAGAGCGAGAAACAACTCGAGAATCCTGGTATCTCTATTTCACGAGCACCTTTCGCCCAAGACAATTTCTATCTTGTCGTTTCGCTCTCCGTAACGCATTTTCTCATTCTTACTCCCAACAAATTCTTTTGTTTCACTTTATTATTTTTTTTTTATTTCATTCTTTATCCATTGCCGACGTGCTTTCAATCGACCCACTAATTTAAAGTATCTGGCACTAGCACAGGCAATTCCAGTATCACATCAAAAAGATTTTTCTTCTTTATTTCTGTTAAAGCTGATAAATTTTTTCGATATCACGTTTTTTTATTTTTATTTTTTATTTCATTACTCCTGGGCTAACACAAAAGCCACTAATCCTCGGTTCTTATCATTCTTTAAGAAATAAAAAATGAATGAGAAGGAAAGATTGTGTTGAGGGATAAAAGATGACGTTTTTCATAACACCGACATTTCACGGTTTCGCTAAATGTACATGATAGTACGAGCGATAGTGGAAGTAGAAGCAAAATTCCAGTGTAGGTGAATGTAGAAGTAGATGTACGATGGCTGGAATAATATTTTGTTTTTCATGAATAATGTAAATTTAACGTATTTTCATATTTGTTCAGGTGGTATTGTATTTTATATATAATATACATTTGTCATCCCTCGGGCTACTAAGAATTGTAATAAGCCAAAACCCATGAACAATAACTTATATCTGTTACACTTGTATTATTCTATAATTGTGTTGACCTAAGCCAAATGGGCGATTTAGTCCAACAGTCAATTTAATCATGTCCATTAAGAATTTATCGCCAGAGTCGAATGTCAAAAAAAAATTTACTTCTGGGCTAATTAAAAAATTCCGTTTGCAGCGCGGGTTATTGATATTTTTAAATGGCAAATTTTTTTTCCGTCACTCTTGTAGCCGCGATTGCTCCCGACATTTTTTTTTTTATCTAATTTATTTAATTGAAGTGAATAAAAAAAAAATTAAAGTCTTTCGCTGGTCATTTTACCTCTATCAAGCTGATATATTTTTATACGTTTTATGGACTCATATATTTATTACGTGCACGAGTATATTGTATACTTGATCACATCAAGATATTAATTCTCTTCTTTCCTTTTAAGTGCACGCAATCCAAATGGTTTTTTATTGATTTCCCAGATGTTCTGACCTTTTTTATTTTAAAATATAACCGTCATATATTTTTAAGTAAATACTAAAAAATTATTATAGCCATTATTATTATCATTGTTTATTTATTTATTTATTAATAAAAAAGAAGTAATAGATGAGCATTAAAAATTGATACTCAGAAGAGAAAGAAATTTTCCGCGATCGGCTATTGTTTGAATTTAATCTCGAAAGACATTCGATAGCTTGGTCGTCGTAAACCGCCTTCGACCAAGAACAAAAATTAAATATCTTTGCAAAAGCGATAAAATGTTCGTTGAGCTGGTATTGTGTGACAATGCCGTTAAAGGAAGAGATATAGACGGTCACCGAGCGGAAGCGAAACAACTTGAAGAGCAATAAAGAGAGGGTACAGTGCTCCCTGCTGACCATCAGCTATTCTACCCTTTTCTTTTTTATTATTTACTTTTTTAGTCTTTACAACGGACGAGTGACTACCACCAGCATGTTCTGGCTTCTGACCGGGCTATTGTCGCACAACTTGATTAATCGATCCAATAAATATTTTTTCTACTGCAGTAAAATAAATAAACAAAAAAAAAACTAAACACAGTAGTAAACTAATCCCTAAAACATACCGTTTAAATTAGATCCTCAGAACCGTACAGCACGTCACAACTTTTTACACATTTTCCAAGTTCGGACAGCCAAGGGAGTTACTATTAACTCAGCAGCTAATCAGCAAGCACGATATCATTATCAAATACTTGAGTATAGCAGTGGTGAAGTGCACGAGGGTTAAAAGGGTGGGATCAGTAAGAAAATAATAGGAGTACGTTGCGATGATGTTTAAGCAGATGCTGAATAAACAACAGATCGAATTATTTTTACAAAAGATAACGTCCTCGTTGTCGTAGTGGCAAACTGGTGCTTGATTACGCGAACGGACGTTAATTATTCCTGCAAACATACTATAGTGTACTAGAGGGTCGAGAAAACAATAGCTTTGTGTCGGTTACCGAGCACGTCACGCGACTATTGCTGCGAATGCATCTCTGGTTATACATATACATGTAGATATATGACGTATGTGTATGCACATATTGGAAATTGTTCTCTTTCCCTCTTTTGGTCTATCGCAGCCGCAGTAACCCTTTCAGCAAAATGCAATAATTAGAAGGTAATCATGCGGTGAGTGAGGTAATATGTGCAAGCTGTGTGATTGATAAAGCGTTTGTTCATCAATTATTATCATTAGTGTTACTATTCCTGATAGGGATCGGAATTGCTGGGTTACAATAAAATTGTGAATTGGAGCGCATGGAGAATCTAAACGACGAGGACTGTATCAGTACTTAGGATGGTAGTGGGTAAGTAGTCAAAAAAGAATAAGAGGAAAGAGGAATGAGGAAACATAAAAGGATCTTTTAAAGAGAGAATAGAGCTGAGAGATATAGAAATAAAGGGGCGGTTAAAAAAAGTTAAGATTCGAGTTAGAAGTAAAGTGCCTTCACACGGAACCATTCTTCTTCCAATGTCTACATCTAACGTTGAGTTTCACGTGGAGTACCTGCCACACTTAAAGTGCCTTCAATTTTCTTACTCCGTTTCGTTCACATCGCGCTCTTATACAGCCTGCTAATGCTTTCATTCTGTTTCCTCTCCACGGCAACGAATCCTTTCGATTGGCTAAAAGGATGAGGAAGAAAAACGCGGCAAGAGGATATAAAATAAAGAGACTGAAATGAGTAGGATATTTCGTGATTCCACGCTTAACCAAACATCTGGTTTGTAGTTTCTGTTGATATAAGATAGTGGATATAAGACGTGGACGAGGGAATTCTCACCACGTGCTATTGATTGACAGATAAAAAGCAATATCTATTAGTGGTGAGCGTTAATGGAGAAATGGGCAGTAAGGTGTTTAAACTAGTGGATTAAAGGAGTGTTTGGAGAAGAGAGAAGACGGCTGAAGATTTTCGGAAGAGTTAAGTTTTAAAATCCACATGAGCTGGAAAGCAAGATGAGAACTGTCGAATCTATTCGCGTCGAGTGGTGGATTTTGTCTATTAGTTACAGGAAATTTATGGTGAAAAAATTGCGATGACACTGGTGATATTTATATTGACACGAATCGGCGGGCCGTGAAATGAGTTAGTTTTTATTAATGCAATCCAATGGTCATGAGCTAGTGTCGAGTTGTTACATGGAGTTATACATGGACACGAAATTGCTGTTGATGTTTTTTATCGGACGATTGTGAAGGCTTTTTTTTCTGGATGTGAGGTAGGATTTCTTTGCTGAGCTGAAAAGATAGTCGGCGAGATAAAGTTTTTTTTTGAAGGAGCAGAGACAGAGGCAGAGGCAGAGGAAGGATACTCACTGGAGAAATAGTAATCAAAATAGTACGTCAGGTTTATTTCAAAGTTGTTTGTGCCAAGTGTACTCGAGAACTCGAATAGGGCGATGCAAATGAAGAGTTTTAATTACGTCGGCCGGTATGAGATGTAAATTAATTATTTTTAGTGAAAAAGTCTGGCTGGAGAGTGAAACAAATAAAAATTAAGTGGCTTGATGGTCTTAATTATGAACAGAATCATTTTGGAAAAAATTATAAAGCCTTTTTTTTTTGCTACCCAATGAGCGAGAATGCAGCTAATGATACTTTTATAAATTATAACATTAATATTAATAATAATGATGATGAATAAATAATTGAATTGTTTTGATGTTATTTTACTATTGAAATAAACAAGTGTGAAAACAACGATACTGTAAGTGAAAGAGAGTTAGAATATTATCCTACAATCGCACGAGGACATAAAAACGAAACAGTAATAAAACCATTTCGGAAGTACTAGTCGTAAGTGTATACTCTGTACGATTCTCGCTATTTCAAGGTAGTTAAACCGTTTTATGAGTACATTCGAATTGTGTAACAAAAAAGGAACAGAAAGAGAGAGCAAAAAACAATGAAAGTAAGATAAAAAAAAATTAACTATTCGTAAATTCAATATTGTCACTACACTTTTAAATTAAACGACTATTCTATCGGCTAAAGTCATTGATGCAGTTACTGCGTTCGTAAATCAATAATTGAAAGTAAAAAAATAAAATTCAAATTGATTTATCCTGCAGACTAGAGTTACTTCGAGTTAATTGAAGGTAATTTTTAAAAAAATATACAACGATGATATTTTTTTACGAGGACGAGAAGTTTGAAGTTAATATAGAATTGACGGGTCGGGTATGAAGCGACGTGAGTATGGAAGTGGAGGCTGTAGTAATATCGACTGACATTCACTCCAGCAAATAATATAGAGGTACACACATAGAGAGCCGTACTGCAAGTGTGTATGATAGCTCAATGCTGTCGTCTCGACGCTCCCGCATAATTTAACGGACATATTTCTGGATAGTATAAGGCGACGTCGGCTGCGGCACCTGTCGAGATGTTAGAGACTCGAGGGCAGAGGCAGGATGATAGGGAACCGTCACTACACAGCCGGTTTATAGAGAAACGATCAGCTGGATAGTGAAACATGACGTTTAGATGAGCAAGAGAAATATCGAGATTTAAAGTTTAACTGAGGGAATTTCGGTAACATCTGACTCTTTCACTATATAACTAGCGCTGCATTCATCCGAGCCCAGTCAGACTGAAAACTCGGTGTTAGCACCTAAATTCCCAAGTTTCGGACCCACTGGTCACTATGAACAGACACACTGATGTTTAATCAAGCCCGCGCTTTCGAGAGTTCGCCGCGCGATTATAGTAGTTTAAAGCGATTCGTTGGGGAGAGAAAGAGCAAATAGAGTTTACCGAATTTAGAGTGCAATAGAGAAAAGGCGGGGATTAGGGAGCTGATTCTGCTCTCGTTAGCGGTCAGCCGGGTCCCGAATTCTCCGAGGGCCGTCGACCGAGATAGAATTGGAGCTGCTAAACGGAAGTACTCCACTAGTTTTAGTTTGATAGAAACTAGTGCGCTCGCCCATACGCCCACGCAATTCTGTAATCGAAGAGTTAATTAGCACGTGGCTGGCCAGTGCTGCTGGAATATTGGTTCCAAGAGGCGCACTGCAATAACTTGTGTAAGCTTGTGTTCTGGTGATGCTCCTTCTCATTTCTACCAGCCATTATTTCAACTAGTGGTCCTGGTTTTCGTACCACTGCCAGTACTGTTCTGTGTAACGAGGGAGAATGAGAGGATACAGAAGTTTTAGGATAGAGGAGGAAACAAGTTCCATAACGCGAGTATCCAAGACTGACCGGACGTGTATGCTCAGTATTTATACTGTCACGGCTGGTGGTTTTGCGGCTCGACCAGACTGCTTTGCTTGCTTTCTCCCGGTACTATAGTTTCCGGCAAGAACTAGAAACTGGTGTGTATTGTATGTCCGTTTGTCGCTCTATGTTTTGCTGCTACTACGACTGCTACTACTACTGCTAGCATGTCTGACCAAACAATGTTTTATCTACTGCCACAAAATTATCCGGGGATTTGCATTATAATTTGAAATTTCAAAGACAAATTTCGGTAGCTCATGATTTGTTGGCCTATTGTTTGATAATTTCCGCAAATCATGTTTTTTTGTCAACCTGCTCAGTCCCAGTTAATTTTAAAAAAAATAATAAACACAGTATTAAAATTATTTAAAAGCTTAGGGACTACGCGCACAGTGGGGGTTTTGGTTTGTGCGCAATTCATTTTGTGTGAGGTTTTCCCTCTTCCCTTGTTGGTTTTATGTGTACGGTTCAACTATCCCGAGCCCGGGCACTGCTACGAGAGGTTTTATCCGTTACCAAAGAGCCTCATGCGGCAAAGCAAAAATTACGGGGTCGAGCAAAGCGCCAGCCAGCGCGGCAGAAGTTTCCCCGAGGCGGTGAATTCTCTCGAGCGTGGGAACGTCAAGGTATAAGAAAACAAAGGGTTAGCGAAAGACAAAGACAAAGAACTAAAGAGAGATGAGGACAGGTATGGGGGCAATGCGAGAGCTGATGTCGGGGAGCTCTCTGCTGACGGGTTGATTGAAACACTAAATGAGCACACAATGTGTTGAGCTTTAAACCGTATGTTGGGAAAACTTAAGACTGGATCTAATCCCCTGCTAATAATAATAATAATAATAATAATAATTATTATTATTATTATTGTCATTACATTTTTTGTAAACTGTTAGTTAATTTTGTTAGGAATAATGGAGATGAAATTTTCGAGACGGCAGATTTGTATTGAAGCAGCAAGATATTTTTTTCACGTCGGTTTCTTATAACGATGTCCGGAGGCGAGGATAATAAAATGTAGAGAATACCTAACAGAACGGAGTTGTTACAAAAACTTGTGCAAATCAAGTATTCTACAGAGAATATTAAAATCTACGAGATAAATTGCGTACAGTAAAAGAATGTCATTAGATTTTTTCGGACGTTCCATTATTAAAATGGAATTCCTCTTTTAAGGGAATTAATTTGTTTTTAGACTCATGCTAGGGGTAGTTCTGAGAATTTCGTTGGTAAAAAAAAATAAGGTCGGAAATAAAAGGGATAAATAGCGCTTCAGAATAATGGACATTAATTTAGTCATTTAGTTTAACGATAATTTGAGATTTCTGAAGACCCGGGGGCTCGAGAACGAGGACGGAAAGGGATGTGACAAATCGCGTTAAACGTGTTCTGTATAAAAATTTTAAGTAACCTCGTAGAGAGGATTCGCCCTGGAGTAAATAGTCTGGAGGACGAAATTGTTGATAGAAAAATAAAAATATAGTTGAGTATCGAATATCATTTGGTGATTTAATACACAACGAGAAAGTATCTTTTGAAGCCGTCTCAAGTTGAATTCGTTACTGGATAAATAAAAAAAAATCAATCGACGAGTTTTTTTAAATTGGATCCACACGAGAAAGTAAATGAAGAAAAAAAAAAGGAAAAAAAGAAAAAGTAAGTAAAAATGTAGTTGCAGTAAACATCGTAGACGATTGATTCTTGATAAATTTAATTCTGTTGGGAGAGTAAAAAAATAAAATGAAATGTTATAGGGTAAAATGGTTTGGATGTTGAAATAAGACGGTTACTTGCGGAAAATGTGAGTGATAACGGTAGTTCAAAGGCAGACACTGATTGAAGGGATCGCTGTGTGGTGGCGAGCTTTTAAGTTTCGAGGAATTCGAACCCCGAAAAGTCATTAGCAGCTGACAGCGCACTGAGAAAACCCGGCGATAGTGTGTGAGAGGATAGTGATGCTATGCTTCATCCAATCGGTATTCCCACTCTTAGTTTTATCTCTGTTCTCTCTTGCTCTGGTGTTGTTGCTGTCTCCGCTTAACTCCAATGGAACACTCAATTTCCTGGGTGAATACACGCTCCTGATTCGGCTGGGGAACGGAGAGCGGAAGAAACCGAGAGATAGAGGAGACGAAAGCTGGCCGACCAAACAACGACGCTTTCGGGCCAGAGCCAAGAAGTAAAAGCAGGCGGGAAAGCTGAAAATAAACCAGTGTAAAAAATAAAAAAAATAAATAGAGACGGATAGAAAATGCAATTGGCGTGAAGATTTCGAGGCGAACTGCAAAATTGAAATAAAGGGCTGGCTGAGGCAGCTCGCCAGAAAAAAATAAAACCGATTAAATTAGAAATATTGAGTGCACACACAAGACAAAGAGATTTTCTGAGAGAAATGGACGTGTACATAGCTCATATATATAGATACAAATAAGAGAGGATTTTCAGGACAGCAAGGAAAAATGGTCTGAGCGTGTTTTCCAGCTCAAGGAACGGCCCCACCGACATTTTTACCAATTTACTCTTTACTGGACACTGTCAACCGAGCTCTGGGCTACAAACTATTTTCATTTACAGTGTCCCTTTGGTAGCTTTGATCAACTATCTTTTCTGTTTCATGTCTTTCGTTATCTTGTTTAATTTTAAAAATTGGCCGCCTTACTAACCACGTGCCCAATTTTCAGGCGGAATATTTTCTGTTAATGAAGATGTTAATTGGTTTCGGGGAGGCTAAAAGAGGGAGGGTGTCATAGCAGCCGGGCAGGGAGGGAGAAGGGGAGTGTGTGTGTATGTTGGGGAAGCTTTCAAGTTTATCGTGATAACGCTTATAATCTATGGGTTAATTATAAACGATGAGTGTAGGGTGAAAGTTATACCTGAATTAATGTGGTCCGTTGTTGATGGGAATATAAGCTAGACAAGCTACAGGGGATGCAAAATGGTGTATAACCACTTTCTTGGGGTCTCTCTCACTCCCTCGGGTCTATCGCTAGACGAGTTCTCTTGACTTTTCTCCAATTGGTATTATACCTTAGTGGAAATCCTGGGCGCAGTGTCTGATACCACGAGTCTCGTATATTTCGGTGCCCGTTATTATCGAGGGGTAGATTTCATCGTGAATATTTATGAGGGTGCGGGTTCTCGTGGTTTGAACCCACACCACCACCTTACTTTCGCCTTGCGCTTATACCCTCAAACCCACTGCTATCGACTCACTCGAGGTTGTTGAGGCATCGCTCGCACACCCAAGACTCCTCTGTACGGCTCTCATTTTCTCTCTCCAACCTCTTCTTTTAGTGTTTTTTCTAGCCTCCTTTTTTAAAAACTCATCTCTGCTTTATATATAACTGCTCTTACCAACTCAGTCTGTGTGTCATGAAATGAAAAAATAAGTGAGATAAGATACTGAATTAATTTCCGACTAGAATAATAAGCAGCTGATAGAACCATAACTCCTTTATATATATACATGTAGATGAGAGCTTAAAAAGTGGCAAACATTTACTTTTAAAATCGCTACAAAGTGCAATCCGTTCTCCTGACCCAAATCCCCAGGCCAGATCGATAAACTGTTAAATTCAAATTAATCCTCTTAATTTTAAAAAAGTATAACCTTGCAGATAAAATAATCGGGCGGCACGCGCTGGTATAATTATGAATTTTTCGATATTTACGGCTTATCAAAAATGAAAAATAACTATTTTAATGTAATTTAATTAATATAAATAATTCTGATAAGGTTTTTCAGTGTATTCGTTGAGTCGCGTGACTGTCTGCACGTGATCCCGGTGGTTGTATTCTCAGTAGCAGGAGAGTTAGAAGTAGTTGAGTCCCGTCGCTCTCCTCTCATTACAGTTAAGCGAGTCACGGCGTGACTAACGGTTCATAAGTTACAGTAACAGTTTCTATAGGTATATATATAAAGTACAGCGTCTCCGTCTGTTCTCTGTTAAAACAGATAAACCTGATGGTTTAACTCGGAAGATCCCGGATAACTCGGTACCAAGAAGTTTGAGCAAAAGTAACCAGAACCGAACTCTATAACACAGATAGTTTTGTTCACGGTGTTGGTGATGAGTTTAAACTGATTTGTAGTCTCTGCTGGATGAAGTGACCCGCGAGCTTCTCAAAGACGTTAATTCCATTTTAATCAGCCCGCACGTTATGACGCTTCCAACACATACGTACTTATTTGTGTGTCACATTAATCTTAGCTTGTTCGAGTAATAAATAATTGTCTGATAGTTTTTATGAATGTTAATTGTTTATTCAATAGCAAATTTATCTTAATGCTTAGCGAACACGATATCATTTTACTGTGGGGTGGAAAAAATAATTTAAAAAAGATAACTAGTGAATAGCACGCTACATTATGACTATTTTAACGTGTGGAATTCTAATAAGATTAAGTGTAGTAAAGAGTGTCAACTGAGGATCTCCATTCAGAGAGAACGAGACTGCTCGAGAACTCCGAGCCCCTCGTTTTTTTATTTCATGAGTATTTTTTCGAGTTGCACTTGATGTACGTTGCACTTGACATGGATGGGATGATGCCTTAATTGGATAGAACTAGTTTGTTTTTCCACAAGTTTTGTGCTACAGTGTTCAGACTCGTTTCATATATTTATATAGATATATATGCTCTTCCCGCAATATCCGTATCATTGAACTTTTTATTTTTTATTTAACATCAGAAACAAAGGGAATACACGGCACTGAGTAAACATGAATGAAAAACAAAGTGAGTTTTCCAGTGGTAGCAGGAAAAAAAAAGTTAAAAACAGAGTGAACAAGTGTCTAGAGAGCATGGATACAACGAAACCCTCTAGTCTCTTGTCAAGCTTGCAATTTCGAGGCCAAGATGTTTAAAGTTTAGAAGCAAAAGCCAGCCTGCGGACTTTTTCTTGATGAAAAAAACACTAGTGTGTACATAGAAAAAGTAAAGAAGTTGAAAAACTACAAGACGGAGAAGTTGGGGTAGTAGTAGCAGCACAAGACTTGTGGCGGTCGGTTGGGTAGATACTTTGTCGCAAGTCAAGAGTGTGAAGCACCATAATATCATGCTGGAAGGATGTTATAGACTTAGTCATCATCTGGATCCCCAACTTGTGATTTCTTCTGGACAGCTTCTGCTGCTGTGCGACACAACTTACCAGTCTAAGCATAGATGCTTTTGTGGAATTGAATGAGGACGAATTATTGCCAGAATCTTTTCTGCTGGAAGCGCACAAGTACTTGGCGGGATTCTGGGTAGACCACCAATGCCCGTTTTGCTGGATAAATGTAGCTTAGCGTCCCAGGGGTTCTATAGTTATTGCTGCGGTTGCATAATCGCACTGTAACCCCCTCGTAGAATGGAGATAATGGCGATGAATAACTGCAGAGAGAGAGAGAGGGAACCCTTTGACTGACTAACTCAGGTCATTGAACGCCTGAAGCTTTCCGGCGACGGGGAGCAAGATTGAGTGGACGTTTCGCTGAAGGTCAGCTACAAGTGCTTCATATAAATGTTGCCGGACAATAAATATTATTCCTCGTGCAGCAATTCATGAGTTTGATTTATTGACGACTAGATTGGTCTAGCAGCCACTTCCTTAAAAGATGATCCTTGTTTATGTGTTATCCTTATTAATGGGAAAACAAATTAATCACAAGTACGCAATCTTACGAATTATTTGGTTGTATTGAATGTTGAAGGGTGAAGTCCTTGAACAACCAACTCTCCGAGATAGACTACCACTGAAACTAGAGACAACTCGTTGAGTTCAATGTCGAAGCCCCACTTTGGAATAGCCTTAAGCAGAGTTAGACCAAGAGGTTTACTTTATTTTTTTTTTCTACCAGCCCACGTTGGGTCTTCCTACTCTGACAAGTAAACTTTTCTAGGATTCACCAGGATAATTGACGGCGGGCGAACACTTGTAAAACTTGCCAGGATCTGGCCAGATACTCGTGCTTATTTCTAATTTAATTGAATTTTTCTCTCCATTTTCTTCTTACTTCTCCTTTTCCATTTGTTTTGCTCAGGTTACGCGTAGCAACGTCCGAACGAAATCGACGGGCATATAATTGTTACGTTGCGGAGTTGTTTTGCGTTATGCCAATGGGGTTTTCAGTCACAAAATTCTTCCCCATCAAACTATCTCATTTTCTCTTTAACTCGGTACTCGTTTGAGGGAACATACCTGACTATTTCAATAGCATACTGGCTATTGTGTTGATACTGCACCGACAGAGTTTGGCAGAGAGATATAATCTCTCTGAATGCGTATTACACAACACAAATGCAAGACCTCACAATGTGTTCCCGTCACGGATGTAGATAGGCTGTATGCACTTAAACGCTTCTGTGCAGACTTTGTTAGTCACTCTCTTGGCCAGTCCCACTTACCCGACCATTCTCCAATATGTATATCTACATCTGTACAAAAAGTCTCCATAGGAAATAAAAACCCCTGGCGCAAATTCACCGAGGAAACGAAACACGAGAGGGTGTATGGCCGTAGAATAGCCCGACTGTCGAGGCACCGACACGAAAGCCAAAAGAAAAATAGTTACGCGGCGGTAGGAAACGAGTTGCATACATTAGCAAGCTCGATTATCCGAACGGTTAAAGTGAAGGACGTTTCGACGAGACGACGCAAATGTTTTAGATGTAAAGTGCCATGTTCATTTTTATTTTTACTTGCTGTTGCTGTTCTTTCCATGACATTTCTCAAGGCGATTGTTGGTTGATAATCTTTGCACGTTGTGCGACATGCGGAGTTGTTATTTATTTTCGCGGTACCTCCGTTCATTCGTTCGTTCGTTCGTTCACTTGCTTATAACGACCTCCAAGACCCAAAGCTAATAACGTCGTTGGCCGATTAGTCGATAATTTTTTCTATGGCGAGTGTCAAGGCGATGTCGTATCTGATTGAAGGGAATATCAAGTTGTTAATATTTTCGTTCCCTTTTTCTTTAACGACGTGGAACGGATTTTTTTTTATCAAGACACAATAATAATTGTTTTTTTCCGCGTGGAATGAATATTTAATGCGAGGAAATTTTATTGTGAAGGTAAATTTTGTTTGTGACGAATTGAATTTATTTATTTATTTAATTTTTAGGCCAGCTGTTGGCTCTATTGAAACACAATATGAATCACAATGGATTCAATCAAGGAGAATGACAAAGCATTTAAACCGCCCATTTTGCCAGCATGATTTTTTAAAAAATTCTCAAACAATATTTATGATAATGCTGACAATTTAAAGTGGACACGTGTTACTGCGAGTAATGAAATCAAAATGGGAGTTTAATTGCATATTTTATAAGCCCAAACAGTGGGTAATTGAATATTATGATCCGTTAGCGGGTTTAGTGTCAACAAATTCAATTCTTCCACAAGCTTTCTCACAAAATTATTATTTTAATGACGTTTCATAATGCCAGGTAATTAAACGCACTTATGAGTTGCCGGTAGATTCCTCAGGGTGATTTTGCTCATCAGCGTGCCAAGAGATTGGCAAGACAGCGGGAACTCTGGGATATGAAAAGGGGTAAAGAGTTAAGTTTAACTTAGTTCGCAGAAGCCAGATATGTAATGCTTGTGCCCCTCCATCTCTACCCTATCCGACTCTACCCTACGGTATCTTGGTGCGGTTATAACGCGGCAGCTGAGATGAGGATGAGGATTTACAGAAACCGCCAGATTAATTTCATCTTCCGTTTTTATGTAATTAACGATAATTTACCACAACGTAACCCAAGCAATTTTGTTATTAATTACGTTAAGATATCTCAAAGTAAACTCTGCTTTGAAAACTTGCCTACAAAGATTTCTCGTTATCTAAATAAATTTAAATCACCGAAATTGAATGCTGCCTTTTTAGAGCCAATAGTGTTCAAGTGACCCGTGATTAACGAATCTGGGTTGTTTTCAGCTATGGCGACTGAGTGGCAAAGACAAAATTGTTTACAAAACTCATTCAATTAAGTGGAAACTTCGTGGAAAGGTTACACGCAATAGCGCTTCTACTATTACATACTGACGGGCAGTTTGCGCCTTTTATTTAAAATATCCCCCAAGGGGTGGCAAATGTCCCACTATGTCCTCTCCAGCAGTTCCCGGTCCCATTGTCCACGGGATTTTTATCCATTTCGATGTTTTCCGATGGCCAAAGAGCTGTGTTGCAGTGCGTTTGAATCCGGCGTTCGCACCACTCCCACTGGCAAATAAAATCCCGCACAAGGTCTCTAACTATTTTACCCAAGGGACATAGGGTTATACACACATATATACAGCAAAACAAAGAGAAAAAGAGAGAAAGGGAAAGGGAGAGTGGCCCGGTTAGTAGTCTCTTAATGACCCTTTTGACTATAACTGAAAAGCGTCGTTAAACTAAAATCGATCACCATATCGATTGAATCCAATCATTTAAATCCACTTGAACGACCAGACCACTTTTTATTCGACACTTAGTTTTTCAACACCCCTCGGATTATCTATTTTTTATTTTACTCAATATTTCTGTCCGTTAACTCTGAGCGTACACTTGCTATCTACTATTTTTTTTCCTTCCACTCAAAATAGTGTATTGACCACAATTTATCACAATATCCGGATTTTAGTTATCAATCATGTTATCCCCAATATTTTTTCTCTCAATTGTCATGTCAATTGTCCATAAATAAATATAAATGTGGGCTACCCAAAACAAACATCAATATTTTATCTTTTATGTGCATTTATAGTTTTCAAAAATTGTCACTTTTAATTGCCGCTATAAATTACCGATTAATGTTATTTTAAATGCTTATAGGGCAGAGGTACCTTTTTTGGCCACTTTAGCTCCAGTTTTGAACACTTGAAAAATTAAAAGACAACAATTTGTGAAAGACGCAATGGCATAATTAATTTTTGAAATCCGTAAAAAGATACTTTTACACCCCCATTAAAACGGAAATGATGTTTTATACTTTTTTATTAATTAAAGTAAAGTTTTGAATGTCAAAAAATGGTACTTTTACCCTATTCACAAATAAAAAACATAAATGAGTTCTTAGTCGATAGAGTAAGCTTGGAATACCGGTTTATAGTTTTATAATATTAGAAATCGATAATTTACCGAGGAATTCAGCCGGAAGTAACGAAACGATCTTAAAGTGATAAGTTTCCAGTGGCAATTACGCGCTAACTTGTGCTCAAGTAGCAAACCTGCTGGCAAACAGAAATCCACCTATGAGCTACCCGTTAGTTTCCCGCGATGAGGGAGTTTCATAGTAAGCAACTGGTAACTTTGATCTACCTTAAAGTGTTCACTTAATGTGCGCCAACATATCACTCACAAATAACTCGATGTATATAATAAATCTATTAACATCATATATTAGGCATTTAGCAACTCAAACATACTTCGAAACTCCATCTAATATCAATCAGTATAAATATTTATTGATAACCAATCAAATAGCTATGAAACGTCGGTCCTAAGGGTTTCAAGGTTTTCTCCAATAAATCTCGTATATAATTTACTGAGCAAGAAATGTTTGATGGTCTTGTTAAAGTTTGTTGTTCAACGAATCTGAGCAAATACCGAAGAACAAGAGGTGAAATTGGTACAAGTGAAATGAACCGAGAGCTCTTGGGGAAGTAAACTTACTGTGCTTTTGTTGTTTATTCTGGTATTATTATCAAAAGATACTTTGCAAATGTTACTAGACAACGCATCTTCGAGTTTAAGATATTTTTTATTAACATAAATATAAACAGATATAACTGAAGTTAATTTACTTAAATAATTTGCATAAATTTAGCAAAGAACGCTTGCTCTTAATTAATTTCCGAGTTATTTTAATTCATAGTAAAGTTTGAGGTTCTTGTAGGGCGAGTTTTCCGGAGGGCTGTAAGTCCAGGTATTTATGACTGACTAAATAATTCTGCTAGAGGTCAAGATTCTTGGGGACATTTAATTACTGCTTTGGCCTCTGATTATTTTGAGAAGCATTAAATCAGATGGTGAGTCGATATTTTTATAAATAATGTGAGGTAGGATTGGGAGGAGCTTTAAATCTGGGTGAATTTTTTTTAACAAAGATTAGGGAAGTTGTTTTGTAAATTAGGGTTGTAAAAAAGTGGGTCTGGAAAAGTGAGTAAGTGGGAAAGGATTGTCTTGGATATTTTTAAGGTAAGGTCTAGAAAAAATAAAAAAACATGCACAATTCTCGGAAGTGTCTTGGGTAAAAAGTAAAGAGAACAGTGAATTCACTGGGGACGGATTACCAAAAAAGCTCTAAAGCTCAGAGACAAGAGTTGCTCGTTAATCAACCAGTGAGTAAAAAAAATTTTCTTAAGGGAATTCAGAACACGTGGGCTTATGAAAGAACCCAGTGCAACTTAACCGGGTCACTGAGCATTTGATAGTGATTTTCTTAGAGAGTTTTCGTGGGGGGGGGAGGAGGTAGAGTGTACTGGATACAGGTGATGAAAAATAAAGTAGGAGATGTGACGGGTAGTGAGCTGGGTGCGAATCAACACGTAAATAGCTTGAGTTGGATGAATTGGAAAATAAATTTCTTGAATGATAGAAAAATAATAGTAATAAAGAGGTAATGAAGTTGAAGTGGGTGAATATAAAGCGGGAGAGAAAAAGGTTATTATGAGTTTCAGAGAATTGATAAAGGTCATAACGGCTACCGGAAGGTGGCTTTTCTTCTGTTGCCCTCGACAAAAAATATAAAAGAGCTTAAAAAATATAAAAAATATAAAAAGGTTAAGAAAGAAAAGAAGAAAGAGGAGCTCAGCACTTTTCATGGCGCATAAATTGATGTAATTTTTCACAACCCGGTTTTACCGAGTCTCGTGTGCAGAGCAAAGGAGCTGAGAGAGGGTGAAGAGATACGAGAGTTGGAAGCGCGGGGACGGGGCTCGAGACGAACTCAAGAGAACGAGGTCGCTGGACGCTGTGTTATAACGAGGCATAAAGGTGCGTCTGGGTTATAGTTATACCCGGCTCTTAAAAATTTTCTGGTGTTCATGAAACTAAAATTGTTGTTTTGCTGGTGGTACTACCGGTGTTCATATTTTTGTACGTAGAATTGAGTCGGAAATAATAATAAACTGTGTAAAAAGCACGGATGTTGATGGCCGAGGGTTGTGGGTAAAAAATTTACCAGAAAGAACCATAAAGAGATAAGAAAAATAAAGCGAGCTAGTGTTGAGAAAGAACAAATTGAGAAAAAGGTAACAACTTTTTTTCCTAGAATAGAATAAGCCGAGAGGTCGTTCACTGAGAAATACTAACTGCTGCTGTTATATATCGGTCGATGTAACCTTCGACACGCGATCTCAACAATAGCGTGTTCGGGACCGGGTTGCACACTCTCACCCGCACTCAATATATCTGTATGGATTTAGTGTGTGGAGTCATACAACATACAACACTAAAAGTAAGCCACTGGTTCCCGATAGCACGCGGGTCGCTAAAAGATCCTGCCCAGCTGTAAAACTACGTACCATGTTTACTCTCTTTTCTTTTTCTATTTTACCCGCTACTGTAAAAGACCGATTCATGAAAAAATGTAAGTTATCGGGTATCCTATTCCTGAGCGTCTTTTTGGAACACTGGTTTTCTATAACTATTGATTTTATTACCATTGCTAAGCTATACACTCTGGCTTTTCCCAAGCTGCAGACTACCATAGGTCTAGGTTTCGATCTACGCGAGTAGTGGGTTAACAATTCTAGCTGGAAGTGATTAACATTTTATGGAAACGATATAAAAAAAGTGGGTATGAATTTTTTATTAATAGCAGAATTATAGACATGTGCGTTTAAATATTTCCAGGTAGAAGTGAATAAATTATTTATAAATGTGGAAACTTTTCATTTGTGATATTTATGGAATATGTATGTTGAGAGTATGTTAAAGTTGGTGAATATAAAAACAGAGATGCCATCCTACGGATACCGTTGTCAGATTTTCTTAGCCTTCAATAATTTACTGAAGTAGTTTACTACTGGTGAAGTATATTATGTAAGAGTGGAGGCGAGACAACTCGCTTGCTATAAAGCAAGCAACCAAACGTAGCTATGTAGTCTCGCTGGGGAGTAGCTCAATTTCCTGACGGAAACCCGAGATGGTACCGCGATGGATGCGCCAGAGAGATGAAACCCGAATGTCGTTTGCAGACTCGCGCACTTTCCTTCTTGTCTGCAGGATCTACAATCACATTTTCCGGTATAAAAAGTAAAAGACGTGAGAGTCCCCCTCCCTTCTGCTTTAAGGGTGGGTACTCACTACGGCAACCGGGACTTGAATTACGGTGAAAAAAAAAAAAAAAAAAAAAATGATCGAGCGAAAATAAACGATTGGGACAATGAAACACGGGTAGGAAAAAATAGACTTAAAATGATGAAAAAAAAAAAAAAAACAGAATGAAATAAAGTTTAAAGAAGAGACAAAAAGTAACTATGAAGGAACTGGATCTTGGAGAACTATAACCCAAGGGAAGTACGAGAAATACGGGCTGATATACGCGTGAGACAAAAAGATAAGAAACTTAGGATCTTCTTCGCTAACCCGTGATACTCTCCCGAGACGTAGGAAATCGGGAATCGAAGCGAGGATAACCGCCGGCAAACAGTGTCGCGGTAAACGTTCGCTCTTAACTCGTACCCCAAGATCATCCACACAGGCTCAAAAAGTTTTCTCTCTGCCACTAGCGAGCTGCCTCTTACCCTACCCCAGCTCCTCGAGACTCTGTTGAATTTCTGTAAACCAGGAAGAAAATAAAATGAAAAATCCACCGAATCTCCGAAGAATAAATATATTAGCACTTGTATCTTTTTCATAAGTCGCAACTAACAGTTATCACGTATCATTTATTACGTTTTTTATTTTTTAAGCTAATACCCAGATATAAGATAAATTATTCATTCTTTATAGGCCCGTAGATTACTTTCCCCTTTTAATAGTAACAGTTTTACGAATAAGATATGGAAAAGCAATTAGTTTATAAGCGGACGAGTGTCATAAAAATCAAATCGGAAAAGAATTATTACACATGCACATGTGACTAGAGGGAGAGAGGGAGGGGGTGAGTGACTAACGACCTTAATAAATCACTGAAAAAGGGGAAGGATTTATGCAAAAGTGAAGAATAAAATCTATATATTTTAATACGAACACACATTTCGGAAAAGAGTCTCTTGGGGATGAAAAAAAGCTCTCGCCAAAGGAGAAAATTATGAAAGGAATGGGTAAAAAAATGAACGGAAGCGAAGAGTGCACATAAAAAGATAGGAAAGGAAAAGAACCGAGTCGTCATTTGTTATAAAACGTTGGGTTATATTTTTTATGAGTATACACCAGTAAGAGTGAGTAAAAAGACGAGTTGAAAAGTCGCACAAAAAACTATTACAACGATGATACCCGGATGTGCATTTGAAAACTACACTGGGCACGTCACGCGACTCAAAACTCCCTGGTCCATAAATGAATCCATAGAATTTGTATCTCACGCGAGATGTCGCCTCTCGGTGTGATGAGAAAAGAAGAACGTTTTTTATTTTTTTGTCAGGTTTCACGAAAGACTGATTTTCGCGCTCATGTCACCGCGATCCATGCATGCCGGCTTCGTCGGGTGAGTTTTTGCGCCGCGTAACTGCTACCGAGGATCAAAAATCCGGTACTTCATCGTCTGTGGACGGATGAATAACAATAATAACTGAAAAAAAACCCGGATGAAGTAGGCCACCGCGAATATTCTGGGTGCGGATGAATTAACAACAATCGGGTCGGTGTTGATTGCGGTGTGAGCTCGAATTTTTCATTCACATTTTTATTCGTTAAACTGATGGAAACAAAAAAATAAATAAATAAAAAATGAACATAAAGTATGTAACGTCACATGAATGCAAACCATATCCATAACTTAAAAATTTTTTGGCCTACAAAAGACCAAGTTGTTAAATGTTCACACGTCTTTCCAATTATCCGGGTCGTTAGAGGCCTCGATTCAACGGCAAAGCTGCATTATTTTATCGTGCAGCCGATCCTACGAGCCGGAGAATTGCTTAAAAACTAGGCCACGCGAAATGAGACATTAATTTTATCTAGAAAATTGTTTTTTTTTCGACTTAGCAACAGAAAAGTTTAACCAAATGGGCGCAACATCAATACTATTGCTCGCTTAATGAACTTAAGGTTCTGCCGGAAGCCAGGATCTGCATACACAACATAGCTACGAGTATGAATCATGATGCAGCCCGTAGGTAGTTCCCCAACTATTACGCTATCCATTATGGCCCCCCGACTTACACGTCTTATCCTTCATCCCCAGTAAAGATACAAGCAGGCAAGATACGGGCGAGTATCTCATAAGAACCCAGGAGTTGGTAGAACAGAATATAGCTAGCTCTGGTAACGTACTAGTATCGAGGTCAACCGCATCTTATACCGCACGTTTTCACGTCTCTCGGTCGAACGCAAACATGAACATTCCGACCGCGCTTGTGAGGCGTTGGAGGTTACAGATGGTGGCTTATAACCTCTGGAGCCGATGTTTACACATCTAAATGCTCAAGGAAAGCCCCTAAATTACTTGAGCATACTACTTTAATAACCCATTCTTAATATCATTGTTATTATTGCCCTGGCTGCCTTATCTTAAGTACTTTGACATGAAAATTACCCGCGGCGACTAATTTAATATCTGACGTAACATCTATAACATTAACATTTTCGTATTGTTTTACTCCTTTATGGAATAATTCACGTTATACAATTACAAATACTGTTGGAAATTCAATATTTAGTTTCAAATGTACGAATGTATATTTTATGGATTGTTCTTGTTATTGATATTGATATTGTGGATGTAACAGAGAAACGAAAACGCTAGAATAGTAATGATTATTTCAGCAGATACCTCAGTGAATGGAGGAAACAAAAACAAAGCAATATTTCAACTAACGGCTCAATCCGTTTATGAATTAGAGATAATAATAGTTTGTTATAATTAAATAATCGCGAATGATTGAACGTCAAAGAGGTTTCCTGAGGGGGCGAATGAGAGAAGAGAAAAGGAAATATGAGATTAAGAGGAATCGATGGGAGAAACGTGAATAGGTAAATACTAAAAGTTATAAAAGGCTCTAGAGAATTTAGTTACATGTGAAAGAGTATAAATAAAGGAATTAAGGATGAAAAGGTTACACGGCGATTTAATTGCCGTGGGAATACCTTCTGGGAATGGGTAAGAAAAATACTAAATTGAGACAATGAAGCTTGTGAGTTTCTGTATCAACCCTGTGCCCGGAAATGATGAAAATAAACCGGCTAAAATAAGAGAATCGGTTTTGAAATAACGGAAAATTTACGGTTATTGGGAATTGAGGTAAATTCAGTCTGCGGGCTGGTCTCTGTTTGTTTTCGGAAGTTGATGGAAAAAAAATATAGCCAGATATTATTAGTCTGGGTTCGCTGTTTGCTCGATGTGGAGAGAAAAATGGGGATGGGTGTCTAATAGAATGATTGACTAGTGGATTTGTGGGGAAATATGACTGGCATCAGAAATACCAGATTCGTAGCAATATAAATGCTGATGGGTCGGCTCACGGGCGCGAATGATGTCGTTACGTCCGCACGCTCAGTCAGCTCATTCCATCCGAGCATGAATGAATGAGCTGAATTTATCAGAAGGCATCGATGATGTGAGTTTAAATTATCGATTATTTAATCATTCAACATTTGGACCCAAGCCCACCAAACTCGTGTTGATCAATGTATTAAATAGCAATTCGTTGATGAAAATCTCTTACTCAGCAGGATTATGAGCGTTTATTTAAATTCAGATACTCCAAGTTTTAATTACTGATCATTTCATTCACCCGATTTTAAGTAAATGGGCACGAATAATTATCCAAATAGATAGACGGAAGTATAAAGTAATTAAAAAACCCCAGATATTGACGTGTTATTTGCGTTTAAAAAATAAAAACACAGCATTTCGAATGCCAGAAGAGTTTACTTTAAAAAGCAACTCGACTGAGCGGTAATTTTAGCTGAAAAAAATACGAGCGAAACAATGTAGATCAGTTATTTAGATAAGAGAATGAACAGAGAGAAAGAAAATAAAACTAGGTGAATGAAAAAAAGTGGAGCGATGGTGAGAATGCGCTTAAGCTTAAAAACAAATAATTTGAAAGCTTAAGTGTACTCGCGGACTAGCAAAGCTTGCCTCTGTCAACTTTTTTTCTTTATTACATTTTTTTTTATAAACTTTTTCGTTTACTACTTCATTTTCAATTCTTTGTTCTCGCGCTTCCCTTCTCCCAACCAATACGCAAAGTTTCGTCCACAAGTTAGTCGATAAAGATGAAAATTCAGAGACTAGATTATTGGAGTTTTAACGAAAATCATCTTTCATCGTTTAAGTTTTACTTTATTTTAAATTCAGCTTTCCTATCCTGCATTCAACAAACTCCATGACAGAATTATTTCAACTATAAATTCTATTCATACTTTTATTACTTTGTCTTGGTAATCAAATAAATTTTATTACTTACAACTTTTATTTCTTGTCTATCATTTCTGTTAGTATTTTTCTAGCGAATATTACATTTCAAATCACTCATATCTTTTTCATTATATATATATCTATAAAACTAAGAAACGTATCCGGAAGGAAGTAAATAAGTATAAAGTACAAGAAATAAAAAAAATAAAATAAATTGAAAATAGACTGAGAAACGCACACCGTTTCGGAAAACGGAGAATCGTGTGTGCTCTCATTCGCCGTCGTTCGTTCTATTAGAACTCGGATCTAATCTTCCTTGGGATTGGATTCTCGTAACGCGAAACGATTTTGAGGCTCCGATATCCTTGGGTCGCGCTATTCGATTTTCCGTTGTTACCTGCTATCGACTGACGATCAACCTCTTTTTTTTTTACCTTTTCACGTTCCAATTCCTTCTACCAAAAAAAGCATATATATATATATATATTTTCACTTCAAGACGAAAAGTTTAACCTACTGGAACCCACACAATTCCTCTCTTCTATAAATATAAAAAAACAAGATCGGAGTTAATAAAACTATCACTAATTATTTACCGAATCCCCAATTAACAGAAAGAATGTCCGGATTAAGTATAAATAAAAAAATCTAAAAAAAATATTATTTTTCAATCATAAAAAATAATGGCTTAAACAGAGCTCGCGATGTGAAGGAAAAAATCTTTATTACATTTTTTTTTTTCGCTATTTTTACTCTCGTTTATTTTTCATCCAATCGCAGTATCTCCGAAATTTCCGCGAGATTTATTTTACAGTATTCCACCAATCGACTTCATAAATGGAATACCGAAAGGATTTTTATAACTATTTGAAATGTACGATAGATTTAACTCAATTGTCCTGTTACAATAATAATCATTATTATTATTATTCCACTGTCATTATTATTATTATTATTATCCGGTATAATTAAGTTTATTATTATTATTGGGAAAAAAAATTTATTTACAGAAATGTAAAATTAAATAGAAAATAATGTCTGCATATGTGCATAAAAAAATATATAAATAAAAAATTCGTATGTATTATAAATGATAGAGCAACTTTTTCTTATTTTCCCGGTTGCGTAAATGGAGGTTGTATGCAATGGGGCGTGGGTATGGTGAACTTGCTCTTGGTTGGGTATTTTTATCGCTAAAATTACCGCGATATTATTCCCGGTGGTGAGAAAGTATGGTTATTACCGCATTTATTGCAAGTTATGGTGCTACCGTGTGCAATGTAAGATCGTGCGTATATGTACCGTCGACTCCGCAACTCGGATCCCGCTGTATTATAAAGCTCTACTATCGAGACGACTCACCCTCTAGGTGTCTTTCCAAGACGACAATCGATAAGTAATTTACGGTAATCGTACGTGCACTTGATAGTCGGATATTTATATCTTCCAAGCGCCGATAGTTTATCTTATTCAGTGCACATCAGTACTTATTTATTTACTCATATTTAACCGTCGACGGCTAAGAATTTTACGTAATCCGAAGCTACCTTCATAACTACGTTACAATATATTACATTTTACTTTTATCGGAATAAATTTTTTCAGACCTCGGGGGAAGAGACATAAAATTTTTGTTATTATTAAAAATAATTGAAACGTAAATTTTTTTTTTTTTATTATGACAATATTCAAAACTGTAATTCAAAGCATTTGAGCGATACAATGTCATTAAATTCCGCAAATACGTACTCTCAATAATGCTTTATATAGAAACCAACTTTGAAATATTCAATAATTAAATTTCATTGAGTTTCACAAATTACAACGCGACCTTTTATTTTTATTGCTTTTATTTTAAACTTTTTCTCATACAATCATCCGTTAATTACACCGATCATGTATCTATATATTTATATACGTCCAAGTGCATATGTATACGTATGTATGTGGGTGTGAGTACAGCAACGGACGAATACTTGATGAAAATCGAACTCGGCAAAACAGCAAACTGCACTCACTGTACCTTCATAAATTACATTCCTCAGACGACTACTGGGCTCGCGAAATTCGCTAGGTTATTAATGCGATCCGTCTGATGCCAGGTAATGTTTTAAATTTTTAAACGTTTTCTGAACTTCGACAATAAATGCTGTTTTATAACTAAGTTTGTTAATAATAAACAAAAAAAAAGATGTCAGGATACTCGGGTGTGTATATCTGACGGGGAATTTTTATTTCTAACGGTTCTTTATTTATATGTTCGAAAACTGTCAAAAGCAAAAATTGATTTTTTATGGTAAAAATACCGGTGGTCAAGACACGGCCAATGAAAAATCGAAAATTATAAATAAAAAGTATGGACGGGAAAAATTACCGGTCGATAGTTGGCCGAGTTGAGTACCTCGGTTACACAATATCCCTGTGTGGATACCAGTCGTCGTTGAGAAAACTCCGATGGGATTTGACATAAAACGTGAGAGTATGTTACTTGTTTTATTATATATATATATATTACAACCATGATTTTTTTTCTTTCTCCGTCCCTGTAGACGTCAGTTGAATACAGTATAATAGTAAATAACATTTACCTTATTGTCATATTTTACAAAAGACTCAAACAAGGTTTTTTTTTCGTCCCTATAAATTATCATCGAGTTCATTAAATAAATTTTTATAAACAATAATAATAATATAAGAAATAAGATTGTTTTAAAAATAACTTATGGAGATTACAGTATATATTAATTTTTTTTAGCGAGTGATTATATTCCCGGTTTTTTCATAATAAATTTCCCTGTGTAGTATTTTAAAAATTTCTCTCTGTCGCACGTATAAAATTTCAAACTTTTAATTCAAGCTTTTATATTTTTTGCGAGGTATTTTTGCATGGCTTTAGAAGCCTCTGAGGAAATCTGTGAAGCCGATCTGGACCAGCATATCCACCACCCGAAGCAACTATTCTACACGAGACTACAGGACTACAGCTAAATTTGCATCTATGAGTTTGGCTTTGACGGACTCCTGGTCTACTCAGCTCCGGTTCTCTTATCCAGTGTCTCTTAAAAAAAAACCCACGCCAGACCGGGCACACGTATTCAAAGCAAAGAGCACTACAAACATTTGACAGTAAAACAAAAGGAAGAAAAAAAGGAAAAAAATATAAAACTAAATGTATATAAATTGTGAAAACCACAAACGACTTTTTTCTACCGAGTTTATCTGGAACTTTTTTATATATTTTATTAAAAACATCTATGCCACTGAATTCACTGAACTTACGAACAATAATTCCATTGAGATTTTATCCGATTTCCCGTTTTAGAAACGTCCTTTCATAATTAACTAACTCGTAAATTCAACTGGGATCTGGTATGTATTGTCATTATGACAGCGAGTCAGTGCAGTCAAAGCCTCGATGGATTACTGTCCCGTGTGTAATAATAGCTACCATCACAAGCTAATAAACTCGTTGGTACGATTTAACACACGCCACAGTAACAAACCCATACAAACCATAAACAAATTATCTATCTCAATTAAATATATATTTATATATCTATATACACAACTATATTCTAATGAGAGAAATCCAACCACAGTGTGTGTAATTCATCAAAATTAATACCTCAAATTTCATTTCCCCATAATTATAATGCTTTAGTTAATTGTCATTCATTATGAATTTACTTACCACAATAATATATAACTAATATATAATTAATAAATGCATTGAACATCGGCTTCACTTAAAATCAATGACATCTATAAAATTATTTACTAACCTTTGCACCAATACTGAAAGCTTTTATAATTTAATTAAACATATATATGTTGTATATATTTATATAGATTGTGATAATCGTGAAGAAGTTAGAAACATGATTGTGATAGACTAATTTCAGTCTATCGGTATTTCAGTCCACTGGGGATATATTTTTGGCGGATTTATATTTTTAAATTATTGTCTGTCATCAGCAGTAATTTATGGATTATGTAAGTAATGATTGCTCGCCAGACTGAATATATTAGTAATTAAAATAAAATTAATTATTTGAATAGGGATTGTGTCATTTTAGTACTGGTAATAGATCTTGAATGAGAAGTAAGCTTCTTAGGATAAAATATAAGCTTATTAAAATTTTGAATAGCTTTTGAAGAAGTTAATTTTCGCGGCAGTGGGCTGACGGTTAATTATTATAATTATTTAGAGTACAATTAATTGAGAGTAGGATTATTGATTTAAAGTTTCAAATTTTACTTTTACTCAATTCTTGAATGAAATAAACTTTTAGTAAAATATTAATATGTAATTTATAATCAATTTCCATAAGATATTTTTGGGTTCGGGGATTATTGATCGAAAATTTTGACCTAGATTTATTTTTAGAAATTACAAAAAATTTTTTATACAAGTGGGTTTTTAAAACCAATTTTTAAACGAAAATCGTTTTTAGATAAAAAATTTTTTAAGCATCGAGTAAAAAAGAATTTATTGAAATAAAAAATTTACTAATTTTTTTTTTTTCTAACGATCGTGGACTTGAATGCCAATCAGAAAAATTTGATTTCTTTTCTAAGAAGCTTATAAAAAAAAAAAAAAAAAAAAAAAAAAAGTCATGGCGAGCAATGGAATTTAACGTCTCTATTTCTTTAATCAACACTTGTGCCGAGTTTTATTAAACCATAAAAATTTCCTCAATAGTTAAGCAGTCTCATCACAACACTCACTGCATGGCACAGCTTATAGTTGTCCTCTGGATCCTCGTAATCCATTTCTTTTAAACACAATAACTTTTTTATTTATTTACTCACCAACATGATTCTGCGCGATAATCGTGTCGAACGCCATCAATAAGACGAGCAAGATAGGAGTCATATTGACCACCTTTCACCCGCTTCAACAGCTTCACTGCACAATAAAATCACCCTCTGGCAGATTCAGCACCTAAGACAATAAAAAATTCACCTGCGTCAAAAGCGTGTTACTGAATTCATCGCAGTCGCCCTCTTGGCCCTCCTTAGAACGAAGACCAAAAAATTATTCACTTTACACAATTGTCTGTCTGTAAAGTTCACATAAAAAAATAAGTCTCTCTAATAAATATTTTTGGCTTTTTTAATTTAAAGCTTATTTACAATCGGGAGTTTCATTCAACCAGCGACAGACCTCAGAGTATTAACTTCTGAGCGAAATTTAATTTTTAAGACAGAAATTCGAAGACTTTAGTTTATCAAAATATTCCGAACACCGCATGTGTATTTACAGTTTGATAGAAATAATAATTTGTAACTAGAAAGATTCATTAGAGTAACACTTTTAAAATAATTAAAAATAAACAAACTACAGAACCACTGATTACTTAAATCCAAATAACGTCGACGTATATAAAGAACAAAATAAGCTGCCGGTGAACTCTTGGATCGTAATCGGTTCCGTTGATGTAACGTAAACTAAAGGAACTAAGTCTGTTAAGTCTCAATACTCTTAATCTCTGTTATCTTGGGTGCATTATTCCTTTTGAAAATGTGGCATAACCCTTATCACCCTCGCTGGCTCACTCAACACTTGCTATACACGTCACCCCATTCGCATTGATATTATCACGACTCAGCTTTCTTCCTGTGATTCCACGACCATCCCATATTTCCGTGAGCTTTTACGAATTTGTCGCACCGCTAAAGAATACTGATGCTGATACCGACAAGCTTATTCACACTTTATACTTTTTATTCCTCCTCTGTATATTCAAGCAATCAAATACGAAATATTGACGGTACGTTATCGTCAAATCACATTTTTACTCCCAACACAGTCCGAATATTTTTAACAAAATATCAAAGTCTAGCTACAATATTATTTTTGCGAATGACAAATAGTTAAATCCGATCATTTTTACTCTACTCCTTAGCACTGAGTATTAATTTATTTTTCCCATCTCCTGCCGTCTGACGGAACAACGCTCGCATCCCGCGTTTAAAAATCCAGAGCCTAGATCGGCTTGATCTCTTGACCTCGGAGAAAACTGTGGGTTCCAACAAATCAACGGCATGATCTATGATTTTCTTTCACACATACTCACATCCGTCTATGTTCATATATTTATATATACATATATTTATAGGACCGAAAATCTTCTTTAACTCACAAGCCCCAAGAATGTATCGACAGGTTTACGAGGTCACGAGCTTTTCTCGCAAATACGGGCTTTTTATAATGGCCACTCACCGAGGATTCTGTTGGGGCTTTTCATGTCAATCTACTAGGATTCCTGCATACACCAGACAATTTTAAATTCACCGTATTTCACATCCACAATCAATAATACATAAGCGCTTTTTAACTGTCAATAATAATATTTTAAATATATATATTTAAATTTCCAATCACATAAACATAAATAACTTTGTGTCAGTTATATATTTTTTCAGCCTTTATAAAATTAATGGTACTTTTAGCTCCAACTTTAAATGCTTATTGTGTTAAATCCGGTCTTCATAAAACTTTTTATTATATTTAATTATATTCGTAGCACTTGGCTGCCTTGTCACAACTAATTGTAATTATCCCCTACAATTTTCCGTAACAATTTTTCGAAAATTTTTCTCCACTGTGATGTTAATCACCTGGAATTCTTTCTCCCTCTTTTCTCACCGACTAACTTTTAATTCAAAAATAAACGCACAGTAATGAGTCTTGATCTCCACTGATAGATATTTAGACCAAATTAAAAGACTGGGGACTGAAGTTGTTTTTTATTTTTTTTTTATGTTTAATTATAAATAAATAGTATCGTATTGCAGAGGAGTTGAAGTAATCTTTAATCTGTTAACAATGTTAAAAAGGCTGGATACACACGATACGAGAACACGATCTGTGTAAAAGGAGCACAATAAAGAGGGAGAAAGAGACGAGGTAACCAGCGTTATCGTAGACTACTCCCGTACGGGTACTTTTCTGAGCGCGCGCTGCGGCCTGACTGACTCACCCCCGTGCACCCCCTAAAAACCTCTGTACCTTTTCCCTCGGCGGCGTCTGCGCACTTCCGTGGCCTCCCCCACACACGTATTTACGAGTTTAAATCAAAATCATCCATTTTAATTAATTTTAATTCACTTTTTCGGGGCAACTTGATAATTAATTACGGCTCGACAATCTGATTTAGATTTATCATTTTTATCGTGATAATTATTTTTTAAAAAGAATAAGGTTTCATTAATACTCGGGCTCTTTTTTTAATACTAAGATCCCAGTCTTTTGAACTTGGTAATGACGCCGGATTAATTAAGTTAGCAGAGCAAGCTTTGTAGTGAGCTTGAAGTATACAAGTAAAGAATAATAATAATAATCATAAATATGAATAATAAATAATGAAATGTGATATAATGAAAAATAAGAAAAACTATTATATGATAAGTACGTTTGTATAATTACGAGGGGTTAATTTGGGCGCTCAAAATAAGCGCATGCGTGGATCGGGCAATGGGCAACTTGGAAGGGCACGCTGGCCGGGGGTAGCGAGTGAGGCAGTTCGTAGTTCGTGGTATCGCAGTTTCTAGTCTGATGTTTGTCCGTGTACAACGCGCGCAGGGATGACACTCCCTGATATGAGGTGTGCACGAGGTCGCGCGCACTCTTCCGACAAGTTGCACATATATATACGTATATATATTTATATACATATATCTATATCTGTACATATATGAACAACAAGGGTGCAAACATCAAGTTATACAAAACTTGTACGACGCGTTTCTCAGTACTTTGTACACTGATAATACAAGAGTTTATAAAGGAGGTAAGTTTTATATACTTTGTCAATATATTTATGTATACAGTGCTGTTATTTATTTTTTTAATTAATTTTCTTATTTTGAGAAAAAAATAATATTTGGGTTTTGTTGAAAATTTTTCTAAGAGATTAGTCAATTACTGCGTCAAAATTTTTGATGCTCAATTTATGAAACCCAAAAATTATGATAATTATTTTTTTATTAAAAATTTTTCAATTATTTACTTATTAGAATTTTATTTTTGAATTCGACTAAATTCTATTCAACATTTAGTTGAATTTCAAATTATTGAATGTAATTTTGACAAGTAGCCATAAAACAGTTCGACGCAACAATTGTGGAAAATTTATTTTCATTTAAAAAGTTAAGGATTTCGAAAAAAAAAAAAAAAAAAAGAAGTTAACATTATTTGATTGAGATTGTAATGTAAAATTAAGTACTGAATAATGAATCAGATATTTTTTTATTTTATTTCAAGTCGTGCTTCATCGTCGTCGTTTTCTATTTTTTTATCACGCTTTTTTACTCGCGTACTTCTGAATTCCACCCTGTGAAAATGACCTGGGATTTTCGTGCAACCAGAGGGTCTCATTAAAATCACGTCATGTTAGATGTTCGTCTATATATATACACATAAATGTATATACATATCTGTATAAAGATTTATATGCATATATAGTACTCCCAGCGTTCACGATAACGTGAACTTCACAAGGCACATATAATTAAATTTAATACTGCAAGTATAACTATACAACACTTTTACATTAACACACGTTCAAAAAAAAAAAAAAAAACAAATAATCATTTACTAACTCTATTTTTTCTATTTCTACTTTTGAATCAAAGAGATTATCCGGCAATAAAAAAAATTATTCCAATAATTTTTTTTATCTTCGAAAGAAAAAAAGTAAAAAACTTAAAATCACGTACTTCAATTGTTCATTAGTTCAGATGTCATGTAGGCATCAGTTGATAGCTTAAAAAGTTTGATGAATAGTAATATAAGACGACATTAAAAACTAAAACGCTCGCGTTTGCCTTAAATACAATTAAAATCTTTTTATTCCCATATATAATCAGCAGATTAACGCTATAAAAAAATGTAAAAGGGTCAGACTGTCGGGCAGTCGGTGTACAATCGTCGACTGCGGTACATTCAGACGATATGAATAAACATTTTTCCGGATAAGCCGCCGGAAAATTACTCGCAGAAACACAACAGCCCAGCAGGTCGCCATCCCCTTTCTCTTTTTCCCTTCTCCGTTCTACTATCCGCACATTTTCTTCCTTATTTTCATAAACTCTTTTTGCTCCATAGTCATTTCAACCTACGCCCTTGTAAAAAATTTCATCTCATGTGAAACAACTCGTTTTACCCAACCCAAAAATAACAAAAAAACCGCCACCCATTTATCATTTCAAATTATGTTTAATTTTTCTCGACAAAAATTTTATCTACGAGCCTAATTTATGCTACGCAATACTGTTACCGCTTCATTATATCGGTCTCCGAAAAACAAAGACCGAATACCGAGAAGCTGGAGGGCAAAATCTAAAACAGAGTTAACGTAATCGATAAATTAACTCGATAGTTTAGTTTTCCAGCCAACACCCGGCCCACGTACGCGGAAAACGCAGATAGACCAGGTATGAAAGGACGTGGAGGCACGTCTGGGTTAAAAACTTAATCAATCGGACCGTTTGATTGATCGCGAGGTCGACGAGCGAGTTAATGTGAAGCTCACGAGACCCGAGCCCCCGGCAATTCAACCAGAGGTGATCAACTTACGCCCCTCTTTTAACACACACTGTACAACTCGTTAACACTTTTATTAGTCTTTTTTCAGCCCACTCTTGATCACCAAGGTAAACATACTCCCGGTAAAGGTGTGCACCTGTCACAACAAATTTACCAGCTTTATAAATTTAAAATCCCTTTTTTCCCTCTGCCTCTGCCTTTGCCTCTACGCGAAATGAACTTTGTTATTTTATTATTAATTATTATTTTAGTTAATTACTTGTGATGCATTGACTGCTCGTAGGCAAAGGTAATTCGATATACATATATGTATATTTAAATTTCCTTTTGCTCTTTTGTTCTCACGAGTGCTGTGCAGGTGTAATATTTAATTGCCTACGTAACGAGAGCTATATACCTCGAGACTTGCCGATTAATATCCAAGACACGCGACCTTTTCAAACTTCCTAACCCTTTTGTAAACATAATGTATGCATATAGGGGCAGTGGTATAGAATGGGCCGCTTAGAATGTGATATCCATTTAAATGGGAACTTCATTTTTTTTTAACTTTAGAAAAAAAAATCAAAATCAGTCTGAATAATTTTTTTCGTTTGAAAATATGTAACTATACACTCCCCTTCCAACTTCATATATGTGTGTAAAGTAAAACCGATCGATGATATGTGGGTTGGAAAACCTCATGAGTATATGACAAATATTATTAATTGGATTAATCAAATATCTACATTGAGTATACCTGGAACAGTCACCATACTTAATTAGTGGTTTTCCAACTATAAACTAACAACTAGACCCAGCCCCTCAATCTCAGCTGTCTCTCTCCGGGTTGTTATGAACATCAATTTAAACCAATCAATTTATCGATCAAACTAGTAAGCAATACAATTTCCATAAATTTTTGGAACTGGAGAAAAAAAACTGGCGAGTGAGCAGCTTGATGCGCGAAAAAGTTATACGAAAATTCTAAACATACTTAGCCAAATAAAACGAAAGAGAAAAATAAATCAGAAACTTTTCCCAAGAGTGTGGCGAGAGAGTCCGGGAAATTCGATTGTCAGCTGAAGAAATAGACGGAGAAAAACGAGGACGCGAATAGTTTGTACAAGTTTACAAGCAAGTGCTTTATAGCAACCTCGCCGACGGAAGTATTGTGTTCACGGGTTTTTCGTGGTACCGGATTGGTCACGTCAACCGAATATTACGTGTGTACACAAGAAGAAAAGTCTTAAGTCGGGACACGTAAATCCACCTTTCACGTATTACTCGGGCAAGCGACGAAACTAAATGAAAATAACGCAAGTTAAATAAAAAGCTAGTGACAGATGGAGCGAGAGAGTAATGGAGGAGGTGCTGAAATAGATGGTGACAGTCGTCAAGTTGGTTTGCTAATCAAATTCCGTATCTGTGGGTATTCAGAAATTAGCTGTCCTCGTCTTTATTTGTTTTTTTGTTTTCTGGACTCATCTCATCCGTCTTATTTACTCACTAATGCCGGGAATATTGCATTAAGGCGAAGTTCCTACGAGTCTCACCCATTTGTTTCCATTCATTTCTGTTGCTGGATCCGTATATATTTATGATCATATGTATAATGCGCTTGTACATAAAATGAACAACGAAACCGGACTTTGTGCGTTGGGTCTACCCTCGTTCTGACATTCACTTGGCCGCGTACTCATGTAACCACCACAAAGTTAAACCCTTGATTTGGATTTCCGTTTAGTAACTCGCTTGGGCTTACAATTGGCTCGATTAAACAACCACTGTGGAATGCGCTGGGAGTAATTACTCACGGGTAAAATAATTTGACAAAAAAAAGTTAACTTTGTTCGTGAAGAAAAAGAAAAAGGCTGCAGCTTTAATGAAGTAAGGGGGTGAAGGGTGAAAATATAAAATCCGAGGAATTTAGCAAATCTTTTAAGATTTTCTTAATTTTAGCTAAGTTTTCATTCTTTTAATCCAACTTTAATATTTAACTTTTGAAATACTTAAAAGTTTGCTACAAAAACAAAAAAACGGACAGTTTGTTTTTGCCGGTTTGAGTCTTGAGATAGAATCCGGGGAGTATTTAATCTCGCGTGGAAATGAAATGTTTTTTTGTTTGTTTTTGGGTAATGATTTAGTGTGAATAATTTTTAACGGAGTTTAAGTTGGCGAAAAGATGCAGGAGATGGGCGTAGATAAAGCAGGAAAGACTTTAGGGGGAGTAGAAGAAGATAGAGCGGATAAAAAAGGATAGAGAAAGAAACATAGCACATCCGTAGTAAAATTGGTCATGTTCTGGAGAATGAAATTTTCCGTGGCAACTTCCATAATTGACGCTAAGCCCGACAGAATCAAACGGGAAGTCGTCGTCGTGGCGTTTCCCCATTATTTCTCGTTCCCCGTGGTCGACCACTTGTCGGAATATTGCGACAGTGCTTTCGTCTCCGGGGGATGAAAGTCGACATCGGAAGCGTTGGGTTCTATAAAAGAGAGAAGGACGTCTGTCTTGGTTTTGTTGTTAAAAACCTGGAGAAAAGAGCTCATTGTGCGGAGATTGTCAATCTGATTTGTCGACCACTTTGCGCGCACAGTATTTCCTCTTTTCTTCAGCGGTAAATTTATTTCGTACGTCGGCTGCTAAATTGCTCTTACACGGAGCTAAATCCCAGTGTATTAAATACGTGAGACATTGCATTTGTCAACATTTTTTTGTCTTTCTATTTCCACATGTGGATGCGCATTCGGTACGAACAAAACATTCAGCGTTAGCTTGGAAAATGTGAATATGTTCTTTGTAATTTTTGGTTACGGTATTCGAGCCAAGTACTCGAAGTCATTAAGCACTTGTTTTTCGTTTCCAAGCTTGGAGATTCTATGGAGCAGGCATACATCATTTATCATTATCATAAATGGATGTGTAGTGGGTGAACGCATAATAAAGTCGAAAGACGAAAGATAAAAATCGGTCAATTGAAAAATTTGTCTAAAGGAAGTGGGTGGCAGACACGGATAATGACGAGCTAGATGCAATTAAATTCTTACGGGTGTGTTTTCACAAAACTGCGGGCTTCAAATAAGAGAGAGGAAGGAAAAGAAGGAGAGAGTTGGTAAAACTAAATGATGGAGGATGAAGATATGAGTGATGGCGTGGGTGCAGTTTGAATAAAAAATAACTAAATGAGAGTGAAAATGAAAAATGTTGAGAAATTTATGCCGATGTGCAAGGGGAGGTACAAGAGGGTGGGAGAGTGAGGGCCAGGAAAAATGGATAGTCTGGAGGACAAAGCACAGCGAATAATTATTAGAGCGTGGATTTATAGCTATTGCCTTTCACTATTTACCGCGTTCGCTTTTACTTATCGTGTCCACGTACACCGTTATGGATTTTTTATACTTTTCTTTTCCTTTAAAATTTTTTTTGTCTTCAGTTGTTTCTTTTCTTTTGTCCGCCAATACATTATTTGTTTCAACTTCATTGTTTGTTTGTGTGTACCAACTCCCATTGAAAGTTTATTCCGTTTTTTCACCCACAACCGACTCGGACCTAGATCCGTCACAAAGAATGCGCATATCGATTAAAGCCGGCTACAGACCGGTCAGAATTTTACCAGCTAGACTTTTCCACATATATGTCGATGTATATACATATATACGCATGTATTATCATTGTTCTATTACCTCAATATGTCGGTTTGTTTTCATTTCATCTGGAATATCGAACGATTCGACCTACAAATATTTTGATAAATTATTAATTCTACATTGCCAACGCAATTTTGTTTTGCTTAACGGTTTTCGGTGATAATATAAATATTTATCATCAATGTTTTTTACTGATCACTCCATTATATCTTATATATATTTATGGATCATTATTTATAGATGATCAGTTCAAATAATGTCGAATTATTAAAGTCATAAATAATTCTGTTTGAATAAATTTTGTAAATTAGACATCGTTTATTTCAATAATCCCTTCGTTGGTTCAAAATTATCAATAATTTAAATTTAAATATAGTCCACGGGCCAGAAATATTTATTAGCGAGCAGCTAATATCAAATAATGAATTACCGAATTATAATAATTTTAGTAAATTTTTTCAATAATAAGTCCATCGTTTAATTTCAAAATTAGAGCTTCAAAAAGTAAATTTACAAATAAATGACGGTTATTACTTGATATCGTTTATTATTTACCGGTTCTGTAACTTGTTTTGTTTAAAAAATAAACTTTTAATATTTGAAACATAAATTGAACAAGAGAAAATATTCTTTTGTTCGAACGTATCATGATACATTCTTATATATGCCCGTATGTATGTATATATAGTTATTGTAAAGTTTATATATTTGTAAAAAAAAATAATAAAAAAGAGTAAATAAACTCTCATGTTGAATAACCATATTGAATGAATCGTATCACGTTGGTTTGTATAAAACAGACGACACGAAAGAGAACAGGATGTCATTCTTGTTCCAACGTCAATGATACACAGCCGAGTGACTCGACGACACACCACTGCGGGTGAATATATATATATATATATACGCCTGTATAAATATATAAATATATAAACATGTATGTACATTCGCGTGACACTTTTCCCAGGCATCTCTTTTCCTATTCGCGACGTAAAACTCCTACTCGGTAAACATATTTGTGGTAAGACAACGGTGAAAAGGCAGCCCTCGCTTACTCGGTTCGTTTTCATTCCGGTCCATGAAAAACGGTCGCGACTTTCTGTACTGAAAGCAACTTGTGCATCAGTATCATGTCCCCCTTTTGCCCTCAACTCGTCTGTTTTTTACCCTCGACTCGTTCCCCCCCTCGCCTATATACAATGAATAATTTATAAAAAGTAGTATAGAGGATCTCGAGCGGAGCGAAACAACAACCTACGACAGTAGTTGCTGTTGTAGTTTAAAATGTAGGTGTAGGTGTAGGTGTAGTTGTATAGTTTTGTATACCGGTGGCGGACAGGGGGATGGCTTTCACCGAAATGACATGAGTCAGGCGATGAATGCAAAATGCGTCAACATTTTCTTGCTCTTTTTTTATTTCAACATCTAAATAAAAGGATCCAATGTCTCTTTCATTAAAGCGGACAAATGGGACCGTGAATCCCGCTCTCTAACGTGCATTAACTTAATTTTTTTATTACCCAAGCTATAATGTATACGTTCAAGTGTGTTCTCGCAATAATGGAGTGAAAAAGGTTTTCTGAGTTAATTAAATTTAGTTGGCTTCATATATTTTATTTTTATGAATTTTATAATATTAAATTAAAAGAGCTTTGAAGGCTGTTACTTTTGTTTGTATTGTAAGACTTATATGGAAATATATTATTTCAAAGCTTGAATTTAGTAGTTTCTGAAATTATTTTTATTATACGGCTGAAAAATGAACTTGGGATAATTTTACCAGCAAATTCAAACTATTTTTAATGATGCATATCTATGAAAAAAAATTTTAGGTCAATAATAATAAATTGCTTTGAAAGCTTACTTTTCCAGTTGATTCATTCCCATTTTATTGAATACCCAATCGAAAAGATAACTTTATCTAAAAATATCATAGATCGACAAATAAAAACTGTGCGGAGCTTGAAAATATTCATTCTACAGCTGAAACGCCGAGTTATTAAATGCATTTGGCCGAAAAATGTCAAGCACCACTTTTTCTTTTTTCTTTTTATTTAAGATCAATAAGGGAGGGCTGGGGGCTGAATTAATGAGCGGGAAATACTTCAGAGTATATGATTAAAGAAAAAAAAACTAAGCACTTTTTTTCTCACGTTCTAAAATGAATATCGCGATATTTTATATTAAAGTCTTTAAATCTGATTTATTACCAGCGGTAATGAGATATAAGCTACGAAGTAAGTTATAATTTTGTTCTAGCGTTAGTTAAAGCCGAGAGAAATAGTGCATGACATTAGTGTTTAATAAAAAAGTTTTTTTAGCAAAAGATAATTCAAAAATTATGATGAAAATATTTAGACTGGACCAAGTTTTAAATTTCCACTGAAAAAAAATGGTCAATAATATTGCGGCTTACCGTTTGAGCGAGAGAGAGAGCTAGAAAAAAATGGCCCCGACTTCGACACAGCCAAACTCGTGATGGCCATATTTCACGGAGGTATCGGAGTTCGAATTAACGGGGAATCTGTGAAAAACTTTTTGTTCGGATGTTTTTTTTAACCTTTTTACGATTTTTTGTTCCTGTTGCTTACACTTTTGATACTTTTTTTCGATTATTTTTTTGTTACGTTTATCTTTTGTACGATAAATTTTGTTTTATCTCAACGGATACAGTGCAAGGTATTGATATCTCTATTTTATAAGCGAAGAAAGTAGTACTCGAGTATTATAGCGAGACTTTCTTATTTCTTTCAACCCATTTTATCCGTGTTGCTGACTCGTAAGAATTTGTGTGTGTCACGGCAGCCTGTTGCTCCGAGTCTAGATATATGATCATGTATAAAATGCTTGTGTTAGGCTCACTTCGCCCACGTTAATTCTCATAAAACAGTGACATGAATTATTGTAGTTTAAATCTATTTTTCAGATTTCTGTATTATTTCAATTTATAGGCCGTGAATTTGAATTTAACTTTTGTTTACACTTTAATAAACGGGTAATAATTTTTAAAAGGGGACTAAATTCTTATGAATTAATTATTTGATTTAGTTCAGAGATTTAAAAGGGTGCGATTACATTTTTTTTCAAATGTTCAACTTCAAATGTTTTTTTTTTTTTTTCTAGCCTTCAGTCGAATTTGACGAATATTAAAATATTTTAGAAATTTCAATTGAAAATTTAAAATAATCAGTAATTTCTAATTATTTTATCAGATTTTGTAAACTCGAATTTTCAAATAAAAAAATCGACAAAAACTTGTAATTTAAAATTTTTCGTGACTTGAATCAATCGTAAATTTTGAAATAAATCTCACAATTCATTTTCAAGCGGAAAAAAAAAATAGTAAATACTATAATTACCTAATAAAGTAACTTTAAATTCAGAAGATCTCACTCACCCCGACTAATGTCTTATGTCACGTAATGCCTCTTTGTTGAACAATAGTAATTTAGCAAGCTCGAAAGCTAAGGAAGATGGGCGTAAGAGCGTCTCGACGCCGCGGGGTCGGAAAAGAGGGCGAAATTCCTGGTGGGATCGCGGCACGCCGAGGGAGTTCATAATGTCGTTGCGTGATTTAGAGCCTGCGGTTAATTAAATGCAAGCAGGGAGAGACAACCCGGGCAATAACAACAAAAGAAACTTTCAATTTAAAACTAAATTTCCCTCCAAACAAAATGAAAAATCAAAAAAAAAATAAATGATGATGAAACGGCCGATAAGGTGTCGATCTTTCGAGCAAATAATGATCGTAAGCCCTAACATAAAGTCTACGGCTTGGCTTAAGATTCTGAGCGATAACCTAAGAAGGTGCGTCATCCATTTTTGATTGGCAACGATCGACAGTGGCTTAGCTCAAAATCCTCCCTCTTCTTATCGTTTTCTTCAATCCTACTTAGCTCTTTCTATTTTTTATCCTCTACTTCCCAGAGCTTTCCTTACGTCTTTCAACTTCATTGTTTTCTTTTACCCGGTACTTTTTTTTTACTCATTCCTCCGTTCATATACCCTCATAACGTGTCACGATAGCATCGTAATTCCAATATACACCCAGACGATATCAACGTCTTATTTATTTATATATTTATTTACTTTTTTTGCTAAATAAAGACCCGTGTTTCGCATATTTTTTTTTTTTCTTAAACATTTTTGCCTCTCAGGCGTTTAATACACCCAACGCTTCAACATTGTTACGTCAATCTATTTACTATTTCATAAACAAACTTGTACTTCTCGATATAAACTTGCTTGAATACGTTATTATTTCATTATTACGCTGGTAAGAGTATACGTGATAACGAGACAAATGTTTGACGTGTGACAGTTTACTTCCGCTTCATGTTTAAATTTTTTATCAGAGTTGAAGAAAAGTTTAAGCAAATTTTTAACTCGGAAATTTTATCAAGTTTTTTTTTTGTTTGCAAATTCGAGAAAAAAAAATCTCTTGTTTTAAACTCTGTAACTTTGGTTTGGACATTGGTACTGACATGATAAAAAATTATTTTAAAAACTTGGTAGTTTTTGAAATTATTTTTAATTAACGTCGATATCGAAGGACGAATAGGGCAGAAGACGTAGTAAATTATCGACAGATTAACGCGATGATATTTTTATATTTTCCAGCGTCAATAAGTCAGTTGAGTGGAGGCGGGTGTATTCATAGCAAGAGAGGGTTTGAACGCGCGTAATAACGCCGGTTCTTATAAATAGTTAATGTTTTTGTGGCGGTAGTGAGGTGTGATTTACAGGAACACTCTGACACACAGGGGTTTAAAGTTACTTTTAATATAAAAGACTCAATAAATATACCCACCTCTCATCCCACGGGTCTCTTTTATTTTTTTTTATTATTATAATTTTTTTTTCCTTTCTTCGTCTTTATGAAATACGGATGAGTCTGAAACACCGCGGCTTTGAAATTCCTCGTCAAAGCGTACACTTGACTTTCTCTTTAGCTAAAAACCTCAAGGACAAGCTTTCGATGAAAGAAAAAATAGGGGGATCAAAATGTAAAATAAAAAAATTATTAAAAAAATCTTATAACTTTTTTTATCATTTGCCGCTGACGTACAATCCCCTGAAGTCATATTTTTTCATCCAGATTAAGCTATCATCAAGACCTTTTTTACAGCTACTTAGACAGATTCATTAAGTAAACGTTTAATTCCTAATTTTTTAATCAACTTACTAAAATAAATTATTGTATTAATATTTATAAGGTCATTGTTTTTTTTTTAAGAGAATCAAGGGAAGGCAGAGGGTCTTTCGGGCGAAATTAATATTTTTCAACAATTTGTCCGGGTTTTAAATTATTTTCAAGGGTAATGGAACACTTGTAAGATTATCAATTAATTTGGTGTTAAGGTAATTGACTCTCCTAAGCTCAGACTTCTATTTTTGTGGCGGATTTTTTTTTTATTTATACGGAAATTTATTCCAAAGAAAAATTAAATTACTCGGGTATTTAATTGAAGCTCATGACCAATAGATAGTTAATTATTTTTATAATGGTTATTAATTTAATAGCACAAAATACCTAATTAACGTCTATCAGACGCATGTCCTTGGTAATTACACGGCCAGAAAATTGCCTACATGTGTTGGCGGTTATTATTTATGACGTGCAACATTTAGCTTCACATAAAAAAATAATGAATCTTTAATTTAATGAGCAAGTCGACTAATTTTTAAAAGACAGACTGGAATATTATAAATTTTACATCAAGAATTAAATATAACTATTTATCGCATCATAAATATTAATAATAGTGTTATACTTTGCAAAAAGACAACCCAGAGTTAATTTATAAACGACTGAATTTCTGATATTGATATTATTCCACATTTAAATAGGCGTAATAATTTATCGAACAGAAATACAAACACAGATTTCGTATCAACTCACATTTGATGACTATCGATTTTATTTTAAATTAATTATTAATCAGTTATGAAATATTTGTGAGTCAATATAGAAAAATCATAATTAATAATCAAATAAATTCTGTCAGTTTGACGTTAATTCGTTAAATTAATTTTGTCTGAGAAAACTGTAGCCATCGTTATTAAATAATCTCTTTTATTTAATGAAAACTGTTATTGTCGATAAACATATCAAGTTCTGATATAATTAACAAACCAATAAATAATTAATCACATCTATTTTACCTCAGACAGTGTAGAATTATTTTTTTTTAACAAAATGTTTCCCATGCTTTTGTTACAAAAAAAAAGGATTTGTGTCAAATTATGACCGCCTCTATTTACTAACGATCTAAAAAAAGTCCAGCGCTATTGGCTGATCAGACTCATGAGGGAAAACTAGGCAAAGTGGCTCTCAAGCATGGTAATTCCTCAAGTGTATGGACGATACTCAAGTAGTTTACTGTACAGAAACTTTAAGGATACCGTCGGGTTATACTGCTCTAACCTGGCTACTCACTATCCAGCTAAGGACAGAGAAATAGAGAAGTGACCACAAGATCCTATTCAAGCCGCGTGTCTCCCGAGAATTCTCAAGCACTTACAAACAACCCGAATAGAAGCTTTACCGGCGCATTAATAGCCTACATTAAACGCGGTGAAAGACCTCTCTGCAAATAAACAGAAGCCGCAATAACATAACTACTTGGCCAGAATGATGGTAGCTATAAACAACAGCCAGCAACCAAGAACCAACAAACAGGAGTCACCAGCTAGCAAATAAATAACAACAACAGCAACAACAATGACAAAGTAAGATCAATTGATTTAGCAAGGACAGAATTCAGGACATTTTACAATTGGATGCACGAACAAGCTCTTAATGGAGCGAGGCGATTGACAGTGCCAGAATCGAACACCCGAAAATCTCATCGGTTTCTGGCGAATCGGTAGTGAAGTACACGGTAAATTTTTTACGCCTGGAACCTGGGAAAAAAAAAGTAACAAAATAAAAAATGCTGTTGGCCAAGCGGAAACCGTTCGGGCTGACTGAGAGGCTGGAGTATATACGGTACCGTGTGCTAGTTTAGAGCTTGCCACGTGAGCTGTATACAAGCGAAATTAAGAGAGAAAATAAAAATAAAACAAAATGGATAGACCAGATGATGCGTACGTGTTTCGCAGAGGGAAACGAAAAATCTGTACAGTACATACTATACATAGACATATAGATGAATAGATGTATAGATATATATAAATATATGTTTAGCATGGCACAACCACGGTGTGTATACCGAACACGACACGAAGCGGATCAAGCAAGCCGCTTATACTGGCGTATAATTCTGTTTGTTTATGGTCGGTTCGCCACTCGATTTTTCAACGTAATGGACGCTACCGTCCTGACAAACGAGTTAGCTATCCAACTTTTTTTATTCATCTTTCTCTTGTTTCCATCACGCGTTTCCCTTCTCTCGTTGGTTGACAGTACCCTGCACACACCCCGCTGAAGAATTTTTTCGGTATATATATCGCGGCCCGAGTGCTCCGCACAAGGATATTTATCACGGCGATCTAGTATTATTGATGGCAGGTAAATAATTCAATCTGTACGTGGAAAATTTATTTAGACGCCGTAAATAAACGGAGATCGGTCTTCCGAAAATTTTGAGTTCCGCAGAAATGAGATTTCGGGATGAAAAAGAGACAATGTCGCATCAAGAGCAAAAAAAATTACAGAGGCTTTAGGTTTTAGTACCGAGAGAAGTTTAATTTTACTGAAGATCGGGCGGCAGTTAAGGTGTGCGAGAGTCTGCAACCGAAGCACTAAATCATGCGATATTAAGGTCATGTTTCAGTTGGCTACAAGAGCAAGAAAATCTTTTAAAGTAGGCTACTTTTATAAAGAATGTATTCTTCATTATATTATTATTATTTTTTTGTTATTTCTGGTAGAAAAGCCAGCGGAGAGCCTTTGCACGTCACACTTTTAACTTGAATAGAGAAGCCAGAGTTTTTCTTGGGGCATTGTCGTAACAAGTTACCAAAGAAACGCAGTCACACCTTTTTTCTATCAACCGGGAAAGGAAACCCAAGTGTATAAGTGACTTTTCTGTAGAAGCTCCGAGAGCTTTGTGGCATTTGCGGTCTTTTCCAATGTCGTTAAGCATCGCCGACGTGGGGCAATAATACCCGACATGCCTGACAAAACTAAAACAAAGAAAAGTTGAAATAAAAATAAAAATAACTGTCCTGATGGGAAAATATTTCCGAGTAGCCCTAAATTGGGTTACAGAGGAAATAAAGTTTGTGAGCGGGCGTGGATGAATATTTACTTCAACACACTATACGTGATTTATGTTTAAATAAATACGGAGTGTGCATTAGTAATATGTGGGCTCATATAATGCAATATCAGTTAGTAGGATGATAAATTACCCTCGGCAATTTTTCCAGACGTTTTATTGCCAAGGATATTAAATTAAGCGCAGGAGTAAGTTAATGCGCGTTCCATATGCAAATTCCGCGTCTTTACTTTGACTTTGCTGGCGCTATATTGTGCGAGGCAATATAGCCTCTTTGTATCCATTTTATGACACAGGTGTTATAAAGCTGCGGTGTCGGAGCTGCGGGAGGTTAAAGCTGCGAAATCACAGTGCACGGTTGAATTCATCTTCTAGCCGGCTTCCAACCTCGGGGTATAACTATACCCTAGCTTTTTTCACTCTTGCAATTCTTAACGTCGCTGGTAATAGTTGGCTTGTTATATATATGTATATATCTACGCTGGAGAGAGTGCTAAAAGATTAACGGTGTTTCAAACTAAATATTACTTGTGATAGTTAATATTTTTGATGCAGCGCGTTATTAATATTGTGAATTTAATAAAAATGAGGGACAAAAGGAAAAATGAGTACTGAGGCGATATTGCAACTGAAGGTTCCAGTAAAGTTGAATTAATTTTTTCTATTACATTAAAAAAAAATCCTAACTGGAAAAAATTACTTTTTTGTACTCAGAAAAGTCTGATTTGATGACTTAGAAAACCTTAATGTACAAATATGATGAAACTATCAGACATAATCAGGCGATTACAAGCTACACAGCTTACTTAACTAAGAGTTGTGTGTCCCTAAACAGTTCTTGGTCGTTTAATTGCACTATCCCAGGGTTTCCACCTCCTGGAAGCCAGCAGCTAACAACTGGATATCAAAATACTCAGGGGAAGAAAACTCGAGAAACACAAGTCCGCCATTTGTGAGCTCAATCAATCCTTTAATGCGAAAATCCCCTTGCTAAGCTTTCTCAACCCCCCGCTGTGAAATCCTGCTCCACAAGATCGGCTCAGATGAGCGGAATTTATTTACCAATACTATATAAGAAAACTAATAAACAACACACAAATTAATAATCAAACGACGCTGATCAAATAGTCATCAGTTTTTTTTTTTTTTTTATATAGATTAAATAAATTCAATTGAAAATTAACCGGCAGATTAATTATTAATTCAATTAAGGATTCAATGTATGTATCGAATGAATAAATACTGATAGCGGTTACGCCCAAATAAATTATACGTCAATTATATATGAGCAAGTATTTTGAGATATCGATCATGAGGGGACAGTCACAATCTAGGTCAATCGACTCAAAAAATGAACAAAAATTATCAAATTGAAGAATTTGAAAATTGAAAGTAATTTTACTCAAATTTCGAATGAAATAGTAATTTTAGATCAATTGGAACACTATTCACACATCCCTTATATATATTTATATATGGCAAAAGTTGTAGACGTAGTATAAAAGTATAATATTCATTGAAGACGGTAGTAATTGTTTTTAAGATGATAAAATATGAGAGTAAAGTTCACGAGTATTCAGTGTACAACCAAGATATTGCAGAATTCAAGAGCAGATATACGAATAAGGTCGTTGAGGGACACTATAGAAGATGTAAGGGCGACATTGTAGGTATTGTGGATAAGAGCTTCATGACTTAGTTATGAACCGGGTTCGCCGAGGGCCCTCACAACCTTACTAAAATCAATAGTATCACATAAACTTAATGAAAATAAATTTCATCCACCGAAATCTAAGTCTGTCAACAATACACAGTCGAAATTTATGGTCGTCTCAAAAACTTATAGACAGTTAAATAAATAAAGTGTTCGAGTGAGTCAAAAATTTCATTTTCTGCCACAAATTTGAGTGTCACAGATTCTGCAAGAGAACAATGAGAATTATAAATAACTCATCGTAATGGGCTGATTTAATTAACCAGAAGTGAAATGGAAATGAATAAAATTTGTAAATAATTAAGTTTAAGCGGATGTACTGGGTACTAGAGACTCTAGACTGTAGTAGTTGTTAAAATACTGGATACATCGGTTTTCTGGTAATTTATCAGTAAAAGCTTTTGCTGGTCGTTTGATTAAAAATTAAAGTTAATCCAGAAAAGCAATAAAGAAAGCGTTTCTATTGTCTCACGTATTAGAGGTACTGGTATATATATATATATGTACAAATATATAGTTAGATATAGATATACAGTAGGAATTTCCTTCTATTATTACTTTGAATCCCTATACGCGTATATTGCAAAAATTGCCGTTAATAAAGCTCACAGCAGGGCGTTTAATAAAGCGTTGATATAATCTTCTATTGGTAGTACTTTTGTAGAGGTACTTTTATCGAACACTACCTTACAATCTCCGACGAAATTCTGAAAATTCTCGTTTGAATTGTCGCATAACTTGACCTTTTCCTCTTTCAGTTAAACAGAGGAAATTCCAAAATATTATACGATGGGAAATTTTACTTACTATCGTGCTAAAAGAGGATTTCTAAATAATTAAATAACGATGCCAAAAACAAAAGAACGGACTTTAGGTAAAAGAGAAGTCAAACTGTGAACCGACACCGGCGGGTCACTTTGAAATATTTAAATAATTTAGCGGTCTCGACGGCAAATAAATTCTTCAATAAAATGTCAGGGTAATCAACGTGCAGGCTACGCCGGCGATGTCAATTAGCGGTGGTTTATTTTGCGGATTTATTTATAAGACGGACTATCAATTGTAGTACCAGGTATTAACTATTTTAAAACTGGCTGGAAAGCTGGATAGATATTTTTCGATGGTAAAAATTTTTTAGCCGTATTGTATTGGATATATTTTATAAAATACTAAAAATATAATTTGTCTACCTCGAAATTGAAATTTTCTATGTGAAAGGTCATTTTTGATTTTCTATTAAACCTATTAAGAGTAGACATATTAAAAAATTTTAATCAATTTATCACATAATTTTGAATTGAAAATTCACCCGTTAATTTCTGGTTGTGAAGTCCGTAAATTTTTGAAGAGAAATTGAATTTCAATAAATAAATATTAAAGAAAAATAAAATATTACCAACAATCGATAATACCGAATAAATATTTCGATCTTTTAAATAAATAATTACTTTATTTAAATACTCTAGAAATTTACTTATTCATTTCCTTTATGCAAATAATCGAAAAACTGGATCAAAAGTTCACATAAATTTTATATTGCCAGTAATTACTAAATCAAATAGAATCGATATCCATCGAAAAGTTACCATCAGACGAATAAATTATCCAGCTTATCAATAATTTTGAGTGATTAAATTTTTTTTCCGTTCAGAATACAATCTGATGAAACCCAGGCATGTTGCTGGCGAACCAGACAAGGATGTTGAGTAGACGGTGAAAACAGAGACGAAGTGACCAAGATGTAAATAACTGAGACCAGACAGAGTATCCACCCCGAATGGAAAAATATATATGTGAACATTATATGCAACATATATGTCACATATATAACATATATGTGCCGAAAAAAAAAATATGTCAACTAAATTTTCAGATAAATGTTTGCATACATAAAAACATAAATGCTTACGTAAAATTAAAAATATATAATACATATGTAGACATATATATTTATCGGTATATGTGCACATATATGCAGACATATATGTCTACATGTATGTCAACATGTATGAAAACATACATACGAATCTATATGCTGGCACATAAACAAATATATATGTCGATATATATGTAAATATATATGCAAACATATATGTAAAATGTATGTCAGATATTTATTTTAAATTTAATTATGAATTGAGGAAAAATTTTTAATAATATTCTACTATACGTATACAAATATATGACAGACGAATGTCTGATAAAAAGCATATATATACATCATTTCACAAATGCCGCTGGGTAATAGATTCTCTCGGATTTGTCTAAGATTCAAAGAACTGTCCTGGAAAATTGATAGCACATAGAAGTAAAGAAAGACAATGTCTCTAGGATTTCTCTAGGAATTTGTCTAAGATTTCTCTAGAATGTCTCTAGGAATTGTCTAAGATTTGTCTAGAATTCAGAGAACTCTCCTGGAAAATTGCTGGCACATAAAAGTAAAGAAAGACAATGTCTCTAGGGTTTCTCTAGGATGTCTCTAGGGTTTCTCTAGGATTTATCTAGGATTTGTCTAGGATTTGTCTAGGATTCAGAGAACTCTCCTGGAAAACTGCTGGCACATAAAAGTAAAGAAAGATAGTGTCTCTAGGATTTCTCTAGGATTTGTCTAGGATATATTTTTATGTATGTGACATATATACTACATATATGTTTCCATATATTTTCTGCGAATATATATATATTTCCATGCGGGACTGCTCATGTGGACGTGTATATTTACAGTTTCGACGGCTAATGTTACACCCTCGTACCTGGCAAGTAGTCACAGCCAGGGTGAGCATGTCCCCTATGTTCTGGGACACAAACGTCTATAGGGCTTTAACTTGAGCTGTGGCACTTGTGTGGTTTGCACTCACAGGTCTCTAATTTGGCCCTCACTTTAATTACCCAATAGCTGCCTTGACTTGAGCGCAACATTATCTCACAAGTCGATAAAATATTTTTACAAACCACAAACTAATTAGTCCAAACTCTGCATAGTTGAATTTTTGACTTTGTCATTGAGGAGATCAAAAAGAAATCCAAAAAATTTGAATTAGTTTACTTGTTGAAACTCCGGGCAGTCATAAACCACCAGGGGTTTTGGAAAATCCGCGCAGTAAAACAAAGTCGGACTATAGAGTTTCGCCCGGGGCGTTGGGCGCCAGTGTGTAACAAAATTCTGCTAATCCTGGGTGCTATCCACCCCCGGTTGCAGCTGGGTCACCGACTCACTCGTTCCATTCTAGTCTCGCTTTCTCTCAGACGACGAGTTGGCATAAAATACAAACTACTTGCGGGGAAGCAAGGGGGAGAGAAAGAGTGGAATGCGCAGCAAAGGATGATAGTACGGGGCATCATACTATGATTTACTTCTCAAAGTCTCGAAACCACAATCTGTAAAGCTTAGTAAATCCACGTGAACTGACACCATGAACAGATATCTCGCTTAGCTGTGGGGTGATATTAAAACTCATCCGTTTCTGTCGTTACTCAACTGTCATCTCATTTTTTCTGCAAGCTAAATCCAAATTTCATCATCTTCTATGAACCAAGTCTTTTTTACTTATTGCTTATTATAAAAAAAAAAAAAAAAAAAAAATATATATATATCATATGGGAAATATTAAACCAGTTATTAAATTTTTTTTTCGATTTTTTTAATAAAATACCCAGTTTTCATCATGACAACATCTGATTATTGTTTTTTTTTAAATATTATAAGAAAAATTAATTCTTTAATTTCAAAAGTAAAAAGCAGAAATTTTTTTAGCTCTGAAAAACTTAAAAGGCGTAAAAAAATTGAACAAGTCCATGACAAACTGATGGAAAACTAGCCTCAGCCTCTGTAAAAGATCTTAATGATTTAATATTATCCGGATTATTGTATTTTCACCAGGCATTTATCAATGTCGTGAGTGATCCCGGGTTTTCGGTGGCCGATAACGAAAATAAATAGACTTGTCGGCGTAGAAAAGTCACACACTGAGGGTTATATCAAAATAACCTAAGATTTCCTCTTGCTTGCTTCCCCTTTCACTTCTCTAGCCCTCCCTGCTTCTGTTCTTTTCTTTTCTTCGTATCCCATATAAACCTATTCCAGCAACAACTTTATTTTCACCACGACCACAACTTATACAGTTTATATCTTATAGAGGTCAAACCTGTCCCGTCGTAAAGAGTACGCACCCTCGGTATTACCCAACTCAGTTCCAAGTCCACAGACCGGAGGATTCTCGGATGCCGGTGAATACACATTTACTTTTTACGTTGCTTACAGTCTTTTTTTTTCCAACCCACCTGATTCCCTCACCCTGCCGATCTTAAAACTCCCATCACGTATTTTGATGATGACGTCACGCATGGATACCACGAAATATAAAGCCGGAAATAGGAAAAAGAAACGGATATATGTTACGTTTAACTCGGAATATTTACTCCATATATATTTTCTTAGCATATTTTTTACCCATAAACTGTTACAAACACAGAAAATACTGCTGACAACATATTAAATTTTGTTTATTAAATAATTACACATATCGGCTGTACCAAATAACTTTCAATGAATTGTTGTCAGATTTTGCGAACCTAACTTTTGATATGCGTTGAAAATAATGAACTTTTCTCAGAAATGAACACTTTCAATATTCAGCTAATTATGACCCTTTACTACGTCAATCATCGGTTGTAATGAAAATTTTCGGTAATAATGTTACATAAACATCATAAATGTCTGCTTGGATCTAGACACGTGACAGAAATGTTTTTTTTTTTTTTTTAACTGCTAAT